>CM042545.1:3449706-3624706 GCA_023630585.1 Cranoglanis bouderius
CTGACTCCATGTACATTTAATACTTTACATTTCTAATTAAATTAATCAACTGGGAAATCCAGCAGAAAATTACAACTCATAAATCTACCACTTGAAAAAACAGTACTGATTTATAAAGAACATTACAATTAGCTGCACTTGTATTCACTACTTCACTGTTGAACATTTTAAAAAATGTTTTACCCTAAAGGTGCCGTGTGCAATTCTGCGTTTCTTGGCATTATAGAGCACAATCTCCTCCTCTCCTTTAGCGATTCTGAACGACTCCTGATCACTGCAGCAGAAAGTTTTATATTACTGTCATTGTGTCATCGTTATTGTTCCTGGAACAAACCTTTTTTTTTTTTTTTGTCTGAATCTCCATGCCAGGAGTTAGATCAGATGTACAGAACTGTGCAAAAGTTTTAGGCACATGCAAAGAAATGCTGTAGAGCAAAGATGCCTTCAAAATAATGAGATGAAATGTTTCTACATTAAAAATAAAAAATAAAAAGATTACAGTAAAGAGCAGTAAACAGTAGTAAATGAAACAAAGTCAATATTTGGTGTGACAAAAAAATAAAAATAAAAATAGTAGTCTCCGGTACAATTAGTGCAGTTTTATAAGGAAATGAGCTGGTAAGTTTTATTGAGCATCTTGCAGAACCAGACACAGTTCTTCTGGACACTTTGACTTTCACAGTTGCTTCTTATTTCTGCAGCAAAACCCAGCAGCCTTCATTGTGTTTACTGTCTGAAAAGTGTCTCTTATGTAATACGCTGCTTTCTTTAATGACATACAAACATTTTTCTGTAACATTTAATTTTGTGCTAGAAAACTAATTTTTGTACTGACTTGATCATGTAGAAGTCATAAAATAAAAAATCTAACAAAGTCTGTACTAAAAAAAAAAATAGGGTGTCTAAAACTTTTGCACAGTTCTGTATACAACTAAAATTTCTAATAGGTCCAGTTACATACAATTCCTTTTTATACTAGCATGACCGAACAGCAACAACAGTAACCTTTTATTACTTAACTGTAAAGTGATTAGTCATAAACAACGGCTATAAACAAGACAATGTGAAGTGGTTTTGTTTTGTTTCATAGCGCCACATCACACCATCCTTACCACTTATTACTAGTGCCACAGACTCTCAAGAAAAGAAATACAGATTAAGGATCTGATGCAGGGAGAATAAACGTATACTTCTCTGTCCATTCCTCTTTAAAGATTGTATTAATTGTTGGCTTTCCTCTAAACAAGCCATGTCGTCAGTTCACTGATCAGACCAGATTATGGAAATAAACTGAAAAATCTATGCAAGTCTGTTTTTAAAATAAATAAATAAATAAAAAGGCCTCTTTCTGACTTAAAGTAAACTTAAAGCCCTGTAGCTATTCTCTTGTTTGATAAGCTGATGGGCTTCAGGTAAATAATAATCATAAATGCATGCAGTTGGATGAAACCTAGTACATCAGCAGCACTGGTTCATATTAAGGTAATGGAGTCACTGAACTACAGTCAGTTTTTTCTGCTACAGTATTTTTATTTATGCTGTAGATAAGTACTGAGATAGGTCTACTGAAATCTGCATCCGGGCTCCACCAGTTCATGACGCCCGAGTTAGGAGGTCACAGTAACCTAGCTTGCAGCTACGAAATACCTGTCTTAACTTATCGTCTAATTACGAACCACATGACAAGTTTGGATGTTGCGGGGAAGAGCAGGAATTGCCGTAAGTTATTAAAGTGACACTTTATAACCTTAAGGTAACTATAAACCACTAAATCCTGAATTTAGACTGTTTGAAGGCCTTACCTGTATGCACTGGAGGTAAGTTCAGGCACCACCACCCTGCGTCGCCATGCCTGCAGGTCCCTTTCTGTTGCCATCTGGCTGCGTGGTGCATTTTGATGCATCTGACGTACTCCCTCCACTTGCCCGCTGCGCCTGAGCCCCACGTTAGGTGGAGACTGAACCTCCATCCGCTCACTGAGAGACACTACCCGAAAAAAAAAAAAAAAAAAAACAGCGCAAAATTCGACCAACTTGATTCACAATCCATACACAGTAGGTCATCAATGACTGACACACACACACACACACACACACACACACACACACACACACACACACACACACACACCCACCCCTATCTACAAAAACCAGCATGCACAACTGATAACTGAATAAAGCTGAATATTTATTGCCATTTTTAAATTTGAAGTAAATTGGACTCCGTGTATATTTGTATGGTCCTATGGTCTTAACACTACTCACACTTAGTACTGAGTAAGAAATTTAGGCATAAAAAAGGTTTGAAAATTTGCAACATGCACCTCTTCTGGGGGTACCCTGCTGCCTCCCGGCCTGCTGGTCCTGTTGCTCCCGGAGTTGTCGGATGGCATCATCTAACAGACTGCGGCGTGCCTGAGGATCCTCGCTCTCAGCTGGCTGCTGGCTGATTACTTGCTCCACCACCTCACCATCACCTGCATAAATATAAACGATGTGCTGAGTAACGTTTTTAATATGAGAACAAGAGTTAATGCTTCCCAAGCTGATGCCAGTCTGGAACTGTTCTGTGATTTTACACCATAGGAGAGCTGGCTCTCTGGATCAATACTGATATGCAACTGGTTTTGTACAAAAAAAAATGCTAATAGTAAGGGATTGGGGGCGAATATATTCCATACTTTTTTTTACTGGGATTACTGGGATTTAAACACACTCTTTAATCCAGAACATTAACCACCAGCACTGCTTGCATACTTTGTTAACTTTGTAAAAAAAATTCAGTAGTGCCTAGAAACAAATTAATAAATATAAATCAAAACACAGAAGTAAAGCGGCCACTACTTAAAACAGATATCCGTCTTACTTGTAGCAACGTATCCAAGCTGAGGAACCAGGTGCTCATCTGTGAAGTTCTCCCGCCCTGGCACAAGTCTCTGATATCTGGGAGGATGAGGATTCCCGTCTACATCCACAAGGAAGGGTGGGGGCATAAGGTGAGGTGCCTGTTGTGTCTGCTCGTCTAATACGAACCCGTTAGAGTCCCGGATCAACGGACGGTAGTCAGTGTGGAAAAACACCTGATCTGGAAGCTGCAAGTAGTTTCAAAAGACGTTTCCATCATGCAACATCTCAGATTAGCCGCAGCAATAGCACCTTTATGTAGCTAAAACGAGCCAAAGTCCAGTCCCTGCAGCCCTTCTGTTACATAAACGTACAAGTACAGCCGTGTCCCAGGTGTATTTTCTTCTCTTTTTTTTTAGACTAATCCAAAGATTACTGCATACTTTAGTGATTTTCTAGTGCATGGTAAGGGCTAAAATAACCGGATTTTAAAATTAGCTTGGTCATTTGTACACAATCACCAAATAATCCAGGTGTCATTCAATTCAAAAGCTACAGACATGACAACTAGAGATGAGATGATAAGAGGCATTATTGTCCATCATGAGCATTTAAAATCATTATTTGGCAGCTGTCTGAAAGGGGGAAACATTTTTTTTTCCCCCAAACACAAAGTAAATTCTAATAAGTATTTACATATGAAATTAAAACTAAAATACATCTCTAAATCTACCTCTGTGGATTGAAAGTTTATTCTGTGGCAATCAAAGGCACACGTACCACCACCTCACAGTATACAGCATGAACTGACAAATGAAAAGTTGCTTAATTGCTGTGATCACTAATTATAGCCTGGGGATTTAATGAACATATTTATCTTTGTGACTGTAGATGTCAGTGAAGATTGTAATTACAGAACTGTGCAAAAGTTTTAGGCACATGCAAAGAAATGCTGTAGAGCAAAGATGCCTTCAAAAGAATGAAATTATATGTTTCTACATTTAAAAAAAAAAATGAATTAAAAAAAACAAACAAAAAAAACCCATAAAGAGCAGTAAAGAGTAATAAATGAAACAAAGTCAATATTTGGTGTGACAAAAAAAAAGTAAATGAAAATAAAAATAGTAGTCTTCAGTACAGTTTGTGCAGTTTTATAAGGAAATGAGCTGGTAAGTTTTATTGAGCTTCTTGCAGAACCAGTACAAAGTGAGTACTTTAAAAATAAATAAATAAATAAATAAGTGTGTGTGTGTGTGTGTGTGTGTGTGTGTGTGTGTGTGTGTGTGTGTGTGTATATATATATATATATATATATACACACACACACACATACATATAGGGTGCCTAAAACTTTTGCACAGAACTGTATATGCATCATCACAGTATAATGTCAACATACACAAGCAAGGATTTGCTGTAAACAGGATAGCAGCACGAGCACAAATGGAAATGTTAAAAGCGCTAATTAACCACAACACAAAGAAAAACATTTCAGGCAAAAAGGTTTGTCAGCTTTACGAGTGCGGACATAAAAGGTGAAGGCAAACCTTTTCATAAGGCTTGGAGCTCCCAAATCCAAAAATGAGCAGGTGACCATGAGAGTCTGTACAGGCGAAGCGATGACCATCAGGGGTGAACTTGCAGTCAAAAACAGCACCATGCCCCTGCCCTTCAATCTACACAGCACAGAAAGAAGCATAAAATTCAAAATGCATTACATTCTGGATGTTGCGTCCAACCTTATCCCTCTCCTGCGTACTTCTATGTTGCCTTGTACAGTCAGTGTGACATTGAACATCACTGGAAAATGGGGAGCGCAAAAACAAGCTGTTGGGGTTTCGTTTGTAGGAGCTAACAGCAAAACCTGTTTGTTATCCCTTATGTTTGAATTTTTTTTTTCTCTTATTAAACACCATTGTAAGTGCGCCAGCACAGCAGACAGCTGCTAACTTCTCGCCTGGTGTTAGGATTTTTATTGTTTTTTTTTTTATTATTCTTTTATGTAATTGGTATGTTTTAGGTATGATGATGGGTAAATTTTACTTTTAGATCAATGTTTGTGTTTTTGAGGCCCTCCAGACTGCATGCAGCCATCACTTGTAGCCAAAAACAGTGGTGAATGGTGCTATATTTATATCGTCACTGATATCGTTATCACAATAAACACCAGAAAATATCGTGATATAGTTTTAAGTCCATATCGCCCATCCCTACTATGTGATACGATAATGCTATAAGTGTGCAAAATCAGTTTAATTATATTTATATATTTAAAAACTGAAAATTATATAACCTATATACAGCACTGTGCAAAAGTTTTAGGCGCATGCAAAGAAATGCTGTAGAGCCTTCAAAATAATGAAATTAAATGTTTCTACAGAATTTTTTTTTTTTTTTATAAAAATACAGTAAAGAGCAGTAAACAGTAGTAAATGAAACAAAGTCAATATTTAGTGTGACAAAAAAATAAACATAAAAATAAAAATAGTAGTCTCCAGTACAATTAGTGCAGTTTTATAAGGAAATGAGCTGGTAAGTTTTATTGAGCATCTTGCAGAACCAGACACAGTTCTTCTGGACACTTTGACTTTCACACTCGCTTCTTATTTTTGCAGCGAAACCCAGCAGCCTTCATTGTTTTGTTTTTTTTTTGTCTGAAAAGTGTCTCTTATGTAATATGCTGCTTTCTTTAATGACATACAAACATTTTTCTGTAACGTTTAATTTTGTGCTAGAAAACTAATATAAAATAAAAAAAGTCTAACAAAGTTTGTGCTAAAAAAATAAAAAATAGGGTGCCTAGAACTTTTGCACAGTGCTGTAAATGTTTCATGTTCTTCTGAGGAAAAGAAAGCATCTCTGCTATGTGCATCACCCTAAATCTTTGACTTTTCGTAACTTTTTGAAGTATTAAAAATCAATCAGTTATCGCAAGCCCTTGCTACATGCATATCGTGATATGTACGTTTGCGATATTACGATAATTTAGATATACCGTGCAGTCCTACCGGTAGCTGACATTTTCAATATCGGAACCTTAAAAAAAACACTTTACATAAAACAGAGTATCCAAGAAGAACCCAACAGCACATACAAATCAATCAATTTACAGTGAAGGTGGTTTACTGCACAGTTTTCAAATGATTAAATGTGTACCATCAGTGTAATCTTATTTCATAAACGCAAGATTTTGTACTGGAATACTGCACCATGTTAAAGTAGTGATGAGTCTTTGTGCCTCGTATGAGGTCCCATATGAAGATGTTGCCATCATGACCTGCAGACAGCATGACACGGGGATCATATGGGTGTGGCTCCAGCACGAACACCTCTGCCTCGTGGCCCTGGGAGGAATGAAGAACATTACAGTCTGTCCCACAGCAACAGCATCCTCAGGTATCAGTCTCAAAAACCATCTTTTCTTTTTAATTCAAAAAGATCCAACATTAGTTGTCTGAACACTTACTTTTCTAACCAGATGTTTTTGGACCCCTACTAAGATGTCACTACCATGTCTATATTTCAGCCTAAAGTCCTTCAGTAGCAGGGCACACCCTCATGCCAGTTAAAATTCAAACTTCATGAATGTTTTGAATAACAAACTTTATTTAAACATACGGAGTGCTACTGCATAATCGGATCCCATACAGTGGTTCATCATAATCAGATGGCCACTGCGCCATCGTTGGTCATTTGCATGTTAGATTTGCTAACCCAGTGCAAGAAATAATTGACACTCTTCCTGAATCGACACGTGTGACCCTTATCCAGTGCAAACTGAAACGAATCGCAGACTGGTTGCTCCGTTTCACAAACAGTGAAAGATAAAACAGTTCAATATTAAAAACACTCCCCTTAACAAACTCTGATATTTACCATCCTCAGCTTTTAATTTCATATAAACATTTCTTATTCTTGTAGGTTCGGGTCTTTACCTTCAACACATGCAAAAGCTGCCCCGTGTAGGAGTTCCACACTTTGAGGAGATGATTGTTGACAGCAGTGATAACCGTGTTGTCATGACGATCCCATGACACCATGGTGACCTTGGGTTTGAAGAAGCTCTCTTCTTCTGCAGGCACAGTTCTGCAATCAGCAAAGATTAAAATAGCAGTGATAAAGCTTATGAAGCAAGGACAAATATCAAGAGACTGCTACTGAGGATTATCTTTTTATTTCACCACATTATCACAAAAAAAAAACCAGACTACTTTTATTCTATTTAAACTTACTATTAAAAATATATTAAATGAAAGATACATTTTAATGAGCTGAATGAAAAAAAATTCATATACGAATATTTAGCTTGTACAGCATTTTTCAATTGTTTTGACATTTTCAACAAATAACACAATGTTATTCATGACATACAAGAGTATATTCACGAATAAGAGAGAGAAAAATGTCGTTTTGTTTAAACAATATAGTCATGTCAAAGGCGACAGGATAAAATTGTGATTTTGGGGACTCGTACCCCGGTACAGTGGCAGACATCTCCAGTAAAATGCTCCTCCACTGATGTCTCTGATGCAGCCTCCAGATGCGAGCAGTGCCGTCACGACTGCCGCTTACAAACCTGAGACAGAAATATAATACGCAGTTGAATAGGACGTCATTTTACAACATAATCTAGGCGTCTTTAATGTCTGGGTTTGGAGCAATTCATAAAAAAAATATGATTTTTGTGTATCTCTCATAATAAATTGTTTCAGAAATTAAAACAAAATCTAAGATAAAACAAAAGCAACCTGAGTAAACACAAAATATAGTTATAATTATAACGTTATTTATTGAAGCAAAAAAGTTATAAAAATACCAACTGGGCCTGTGTGAAAATGCACCTATAGTTACTAATTCCCCAAATCTATTCAAACCGTATTCAGCTGGACTAGACACAACCAGGCCTGATTACTGCAAACCCTGTTCAATCAAATCAGCACTTAAATAGAACTTTTTCAACAGCATGAAGTTGGTTAGAAGGTCTTACCCAGTAACACACTATGCCAAATGGGTTACAAAAGCTATTTCAAAGGCTCTGGGACTCCAAAGGACCACAGTGAGAGCCATTATCTCCAAATGAAAAAAACTCCTTCCCAGAAGTGGCCGACCTTCCAAAATTCCTCCAAGAGCACAGCAACTACTCATCCAGCAAGTCACAATAGAGCCAAGGACAACATCAAAGGACCTACAGGCCCCTCTTGTATCAATAATGGTTACTGTTCATGACTCCACTATCAGAAAGACACTGGGCAAAATGGCATCCATGGAAGTGTGGTGAGGTGAAAACCACTGATAACGCAGAAGAACATTAAGGCTCGTCTGAATTTAGCCAAAACATACCGTGATGATCCTCAAACCTTTTGGGAGAATGTTCTGTGGATTGACGAGTTGAAAGTGGAACTGTTTGGAAGACATGGGTCCCGTTACATTTGGCGTAAACCAAACACACAATTCCACATAAAGATCATCATACCTACAGTCAAGCATGGTGGTGGAAGTGTGATGGAGTGGGGATGCTTTGCTGCTTCAGGGCCTGGGCAACATGCAATAATTGAGGGAAACATGAATTCTGCTCTCTAACAGAAAATCCTAAAGGAGAATGTCTGATCTTCAGTCCGTAAGTTGAAACTCAAGAGCAACTGGATTATGCAGCAAAACAATGATCCAAAGAATAGGAGTAAATCCTAGTTCTAGAAGTAAGTGAAAGACTGATCTCCAGTTATCGGAAGCGTTTGGTTGCAGTTATTGCTGCTAAAGGTGGCACAACTTGTAAGTTTATGGGGGCAATTAGTTTTCACATGGGTGATAGGTATTGGATAACTTTATTTTTGCTTCAATAAAAAAAATTTTAAAAAATAAAAACCGTTTACTCAGGTTGCCTTTGTTTTATGTTGTATTTCGTTTGAAGATCTAAAACTATTTACTATAAGATATACACAAAAACAGAAGAAATCAGGATGGGGACAAATACTTTTTCAAAGCACTGCCTGTAGATGTTTTTCAAAAAGCAAAGGACATTCATGAAGTGTAGTTATGCTAAAAGGTCTTAAATATTATTGGCTGGTTTAGGACCTACCATAGAAAAATAAAACAACACAATCAGCACACTAGAGGTCATCAGCAAAAATGTTTGTATGTTAAACACCACCAGATTTTGGAATGAAGGCATGATGATGGATAATTTGAAAAAAAATATTATTATAATAATAATAAATAAAATCTTGTGTACACTGAGGCCTGACTGAAATCAGTCAACATCCTGTACTTCACCCCAACGTTCCACATGCATTCAACATCACCATGAAATAATCATCACAAAACTGCCTGAAAATCTGAAAACGCTGAAAAATGAACAGACCTCTCTCCTGCATTGCAGAACTGGATGCTGTCTACTTTGTCCTAAAAACAAAGAAAAGTGTCAAAGCTAACATTCATCACATTCAGTTAAAGCAAAGAACAGCAAATGTGACATAGCAGTGTTTAAAAATTAAGCTCTTACCGTGTGCGTATTGAGCTCCGCTATTTTTTCCGGATTCCCACTGCCCAAGTAGTATATCCTGATTACATCATCGGTGCTTCCTGTGGCTAGGAACATGCCTCCTGTATCAGATAAAAGCAATTAAATCGGTTACATTAGATTCATTTCAACCCGAATTCAGGATGCTTGGTTAAAAATGAGTTGATGCTATTGAGACTTTGCAGGTTAGATATGAATTCACTTCAGTGAGTTTCACCAGGGCTGCAACGACTAATCAGTAAAAATCGATAATAATCGATAATTAAAATAATCGGCAACGAATTTCATTATCGATTAGTTGGGTCTGTGACGTCACTGTGGATAAGCCCCGTCAGTGATGTCACTTCACAATGGTGAAAAACACATTTCTATGAATAAAACACATCTGAAAAACAGAATTGGCTGCTGCGGGAAGAGTGCACGATCCAGGTCGTCCAAAACATGAGACTGTGTTATATTAAGCGCTTCAAACAAACTCGTAAGTGTATTAACGTGGCTTGTCGTGCCAGATGCCGCGACAGATGCGTGTGCTGTTTAATGTGTCCCAGACATGATTTCTTCAGCGCAGGAATGACATTTTCACGTTTATATCCTCATCTGTAAATGTTAGAAATTCAGGCCAGTATTTCCATTTTACATAAAGCCTCGTCCTGACAGCAAGCGGGTCTCCGTTAAACTTCACTGAATGTCTGCGCACGCAATCAAACAGCGTGCAATAGAAAGGAAGCGCAATAACTCTGACTACAATATTCATTTTGATCACATATGTTGTTTGATGCTATATTTAGAAACAAAAGTAATTGTGTTTTTTATAAGCGCAGTAACTGTAACGGGGTTATAGCATGTAATTGTATAGAAATGTAAGAAGTGTCATACATTTACAGAATAAAGTCACATGTTACTGTGTTCAAATGAGTGAATGTGTGTGTTACTGCAGAACATTCAACCTCTTACCAGTTAACACTTAGTTTGTGCTTTTGTTTTTCTTTTTTTTAATAGCATTTTTAATATAGTGATTTAACTTCTGCTTTAAAGCTTGCGGACAATCAGTTGTTGTTGGGTTTTTTTCAAAATATAAATGTTAATATTTTAGAAAATCCTTTGCACAATGTTTAGCATCGCCCACGTACAGCAGGTACATTTAATACCTTTTTTCATAGCCTTCAATTTGCACAATGTTTGAAGGACAACACTGGGCAGAATGTGAAATAACATGTTTTTTCGAAAAAATACAGAAAATAAAAATTGGGCTTTTAATCCAACTAATCGTTTAATCGAAGTGATAATCGACAGATTAATCGATGATCAAAATAATTGTTAGTTGCAGCCCTAAATTGAACATTTTTAGAAATTCAGTTGATAAGAATTAGGGAAAACGTACAAATTACCAAGAAATAAACCACTGTGGATCTAATCATGTCTTTGAAGTCAAGGCTACGCTGACTTCTGTGCCACTGTTCATTTTTTTCCACCACAATTGAAAAAAACAAAAACCAAAAACAGGTGCTCACTGTGCGACATTTCAAAATAAATTTAAAAGAAATTTGCCCCAAATGACTTGTAATGCAATCTCTTAAGTCCACTGGCTATGAAATCTGTTCCTGAATCCTCGTCTCTACTATTAGGTGTGGCTCCTATTTGGCTGAATGGAAAGTTTGCAGCCACACTGGTTATTTTCCAGGAGCATTTGGCGGTTTAGCCTTACCTGGGCTGAATGAGGAACACACCATCTGAACGCCGGGTCTTGGCCTTTCTGTGAACTTCAGGGGACGATCACTGAAACAGATACAGGAGAGAACAGGAATTTATATCACATATATACCAGGGGTATTCAACTAAAAGGTCCAGCTACATAAAACTTCTTGTTTACAAAGGTCTGGATAAGCAACTAACATGATCTGATGACAACAGATATCTTTTAATGCTTAACCATTAATGATTGGTCCAGGGCTATGCTATGTTTTATTTTACAGTGGCACTTCATGTTAATACTTCTGACTATTGCCCAGAACTCTGAATGCATTTGACATGCATTTTAAGCTTAAAGCAGGGAAAACAAACACATACTTCTATGTCTTCATCATCAACTTAATTTTGAACAAGCTGCTTGATTAATCAGACCAGCGAGGGTAAAATTATTATTATTTTTTTAAATCTATGAAAGTCTAAAAACGCTTCCTTTCTTGTCTTTTTAAACAGATAAGATCATATTACACTTGACCCTTCTTCCCATTCTCGATGAGCTTCATGTGATCAGCTGCAACAAGGACCTGTTACAGAAGCTCCGACGCCACATATTTAAAAGGCCAGATTCACTGAATTACAGGCAGTTTTTCTGCTCTACAGTTTCTGAGTGCTCCGTTTAATCAGCAGCCACTTGATGTATCGGCCCCTGATCTATACATCTAGGCTACATTTGTACTACTTTGTACAAATGGTCTATAAAGGCTCATTCTACCAATTACTTGATTTTTCACACTTACGTGAAATTTATGTTCTTTACATCCCACTGCCAGAAGCAGACAGTTGCATCAGTTCCTGTAGAGACCATGTACCTTTTGGAGCCCTTGGCAAATGGAGAAAACTAAGGGGACAAGACATGAGGGTCAAATCAAGCCTATCAAACAAAGCAGCAGTAAACGGTAGCGTAGCATACCTGTAAAGAGGTAATAGATCCACTGTGACCCTGCAGCACTGCCACTGGGGCACAGGTACGAAGGCACCAGACTCGGATGGTTTTGTCGCAGCTCCCCGCTGCAATGAGGGTGTTCTCCAAGTTGACAGCGAGGTCCGAGATCTCAGCATGGTGTCCTCGCAGAGTGGAGTGGAGCCTCCCATCAAAAGAGGACCAAATTTTTACCAAGGCATCATCTGAACCCTGAAGAGGAGAGAAAGGAGCTTAATCATTTTTCAGGCCAGATCAACTAGGAGCTACAGCCCGAGATCCCGTAGCATTGGATCAATAATCAATGTAATATGATTTTTTTCACTTTTAAAATAATGGATTTAATTACGTTTCTTGTGAGGTTCAAAGATTGGGATATTTTCTACAATCAAAAACCCTGATTGATAATTTTCCACAACATTTGTCCTGGATTTTGATTTGATAGCACCTTTGACTTATGTCTGACTTATGTGACTTTACATTTTTTTTATTAGTAAACAATTTTGCAAACTATACTATATAACTATTTTCCCCCCAACTGAAATATGATGGGCCATTTGGTGCAGACATGACACATAAACCCAATTAAGTCCATTTCAGTTGAGGCTGTAACACTAGAAAATGTGGAAAAGGTAAAGGTAAATACTTTTGCAAGGCAAAAATAACATTCGTAAAATGTGTGTCAATGAAGCAAGAAGAAACAGGAAACGCTTGAACCCACTTTTACACTCCCTGTGTATTCAACTGGGTGATTTTTTTTTTTCCAAATGGTGGAACAAACTCATAGTGTTTCAGACTTATTGGCACTAGACTGCATTTTTAGCTTAACTGTGCTTGGTCAGACTTTAGATATCTGAACCATATATTCCATATGATTTATGATAAATTATGATGATTTATGATGTGGCCTCTCTTTGGAACAGTGTCATCAAGAGCAGTTTGTTGTTTAAACACGATTCCCTCAAGTGAGCGTGCAATTCACCATTCACTCTGATCAGCTGTTGTGCTGGCGTTACACCAACCCTACGTGCTGCGTAATCGGGCTGCATCCTTAAACTGTTTAATCCTCGCTCGGGTCCCAGATCAGGGACCAGCATGGAAAATGCAGGCTATAACACCAGAATCCACATGATACACATGAGCATCACTAATGACAATATAAATTATCATAGTAATTCCACAAGCAATCCTTCTCAAAAGGTGAAGTCAGAGTAAACCTCTTCCTTTTCCTCACCGTGAAAATCCTGGATCCTGTTCGGTCGAAGGCGATGCAGTAAACGGCCGAGAGGTGTCCCAGAATCCTCCTGTGCATTTTGATGTTCTGATATACACTGACAGGATGGACAAAGCTGAAACGCTGAGTGCCTGTCAACTCCCTGCCTCTGCACACCTCCACTACACACACACACACATGCACAAACATACATTCACACAGTTCAACAAATAGGCTTCTGCAGTTATCCTTCTATCTCTTGCTAGTTATATTAACACTACCACAGAGGTATGATGGTAATGGTGAATGGAACGGCAGCACAGGGGTTAAGAAAAATGCATTACCCTATGAACAGTCACTGACCGTTCGCTTCAGCTCAGGTTTCAATCCCAATTAACCAAGACGTGTGGAAATTAAATCTCAGATCAGCTTAAGAGCATATAATGTTTAGAAATAAAATAAACAGAGAGAAAAGTGAAGGTTGCCATGCCGCATTCATGTATGTATTTGCGCACTCATAGCGTCCTCTTCTGGTAGGAAGAGCTCCTCCAGAACGGTTTCAGAACTGAATCATTTACAACTCAGATATTCAGTGAATCGGAATGAACACGTTCTTGCTCAGTAGGGTTGACTAAAAACCAAAGAAAAGTATCTTATGGTGCTTTCACACCTGTTACCTTGTTTGCCATGTCCAAATCTGAGTGAAATTGATACCTTTTGATTTGTTTACCATTTGGTTTGGTTTCACACTGCACACGAAACCAAAACATAAAAAAAAAAATTTTTTTTTTGCCTGAGAGCATGCTCATTAATCACATAAAAATTATGCAAGCATTAAGAACACCAAGCTAGGGCTCAATAAACATTAAATAAATTAGATAATTGTATAAATAGCACCTCTGCATCTCTTTTTGTTCATCAATCCATTCTGTATCATTACTGTAGCTCATTTTGGACCTGGCTAATTCTGAGCACTGCGGCTCGGTTCAGCAGCTTGCATTTACAAAATATTGCTGGGAGCAAACCAAAATACACTGAAGTTTGGTTCACTTCCAGTCGATTCAGAGCTGGATCACTTAGTCACTGTAATCAAACCTAACTAGACTGAGGCCTCCTCGCTTAGCCATTCTCAGACCAGTTATTCTGGGCTGTACCTAAGTGTGATTGCTGTGTTCTCACCTACACAGAAGAGCCGCACAGAGAGGAAAAAACACGCCAGGTTTCTATTCATACGGACTAAACGCTGCATCTGTGAAAGCACCCTGTCTTCATATAACTATAAAAAAAATATTACCCGGTGAAACAGCGGTGGCACCTACCCAGATTTGGAGCATCCTTGCAGCTCAAAGGCCTCTCCGGTGGTCTTCCTCGATGAAGTGCAGCAAAAGTCGAGCTTTTCCATCGGCTACGGCCACAATCTGTTCCACATCAAGGGATAACAGTGGGTAAGGAGTAGTCTTGTATTCCAGAAAGGTCAAATGGTTGAAATGTTAATACGACCCCACCTTTAGCTGTGCGAAGTAAGGAGTGTCTCCCTGTTCCCAGTAGAGAATACACCCCAGCTAAACCAGACGGCACCTGCTTGTCAAGGATCGGACCGATCTGCTTACATATCTGCAGCAAGTGGTCTGGCGCAATATGCTTGTTGGCGGCGATCTGACGGCGAGAAAGAAAAAAAAGAAAAGAAAAGGGAAAAGAAAAAAAAAAAACATCACGTGAGGCAGATGTCAGTCAAATGCAACAGAAGCTCCCTTATGAGGACAACTTGATGGGACTGGATCATTTAAATTCATCTTCAGCAACCGCTTTGTCCTGAGTCACAGTGGATCCAGAGCTAATCCCAGAAACTGGGTGTGAGATTACTGCTAGTTGAAAACACATTAAAAGACGTTCATATCCTAACAAATGAACAAAGTAATGAATAGACTATGCATGAAAGCATCTTTCACAAAACTCAGCGCTAATTTAAAGACCCTGCTTGAAAATAACGTGTCCTGTATTTAAGTTCGTTTTGACAAGACTGCACGAGTGGAACAATATGTCCTTAAAGGCAAAATCCACCCTGATCAATCTGCATAATGATCCTTATAATTAATGTACGATATCTAATGACATCAAGGATTTCATTTGTAATGAATTTCTGAGTATACTTTTAGTTTAACCTCCTTCAGTGGCATGTTGGCCTATTTCCTACGTTATTCAGAATGCAGTTAAACTACCTGCTGATAGTGGTGCCAGTGGGATTTAACTCTTGCTTCATCTCTACCTAAAGAGAGCGATGCAGCAGCGCTTTAGTCCTCGAGTCTGTCTAGCTCTCTCACCTCCTCATCTGTGCACGCTGCTTAAACAGATAAGGTCCTAAAGCGCCAACTATCATACCAATACCACCAATCAAGCTTGTCAAGGTCATCAATCGCTAACTAGCAATGCCACGTCGGGCAAGTAACTCGGTGCAACTGCTTCGTATATATCTGCACTTCATTCTGAAACTATGAGCCACATTGCATACGTTGTATTTCTCATTAACAGGAGTGTTAAGGTGAGGAAAAGAAGCTCTTGCGCTTTTGTATTTAGGAGATAACATCAACATCGGCCCATTATCTCTTACGTAGGATCTTTAAACACTATTGTAGCTGCACTAGCAATGTTCCCCATGCGATGTCAACATGACACACAAACACTAACACCTGAATCATTAAGCACATTAAATATAATCACATAAAATATATATATATATATTTGTAATGTGTTTCAGGGTGGAGGTTTCATTTAATCCGCTCGTTAAAGTTTTACCAAAGATTCCTCTTTTCTTGGACTACGTCCAGCTCAGCACCACTATAAGCGCCAATTAGTCCTCAGTTGTGTTTTCCGAAATAAAATAAGTCAAACACATAAATACTCTGTTCAAGATAAATAACCATGTCTGAAGAGGAAGTGGTTTGAAAGTGAAGCGTCTATGCAAATCAGGGCCGCGCGTCAACCAATCAGAACGCAGGTACAAAATAAAAAAAAATTCAAAGGAACGGCTGCTCGAGGAAGCTGATTGGTCGCGAAAAGGACGACGTCACGAGAGCTCGGGATTCTCCACCCTCACTGCAATACGACACTAAATAAGAAGCGAGTCCGGTCCAAAACAAAACAAAACAAAAAATACGATAAAACCTTTTGGCGAAACGCGTGTTATAAAGTAATGCATACACCAAAACGAAGTGTAGCACGCTTTTCTAATAAATACAAAGCCTTAGGCTTCTTCCGGATTAGTGAATCTTTTAGTTAACCAGATCCTGGAGAAATTACTATCATTCAGCAGAAACACACACACACACACACACACACACACACACATGGAGCAATTAAAGGCAACAGATAAGAGAAAGAAAACAAAAAAACATACCAAGTCTTCATATGATCTGGGATGTTCATTTCCTTCCCAGTCCACTCTACGGGGAAGAAGCTGCCGAGAACAGAAACCCGTTCAGAAACATGACAGGACGTCAAATATGACCAGATAATAAACCGATTAATCATATTATCCAAAAGATCCGAACTCGAAGACAGAGACGGCTATCAAAAGTGACAAGCAGTAAAATCCGCCTCTTAATGAGCTTCACTCGAAAAAGGCTTTGTGTTTATTACGAACACAACACACACACACACACACACACACACACACCTGATGTTCCTCCAGTTCACTCACGAGAACCTGCAACAGATCAGAAGGGATGTGTGATGAGCCCTCTGGACCAAAATACAGCATTTTAGACACGACATATATAAATATAACCGAGTGGTAAACACACAAGCTCTCACCTCGGCCGCTCTCTGACAAGGACCGGTTGTTAAAAAGCGAGAAATTAGATAATAAAGCTCTGCAAAAAGAAGAAACGCGAAAAAAAAATGTGATTTAAATGTAGGAAACATCGGTGCTAACGATTCAAAACATTAAACGTTACTTTTCTTGTGGCTTACCCGATTCAAGGAGCGAAATACTCCCTCTTTTGTCCATTCGGTCAGCCATAACTTAGCTGGCGTACTACTCCTGAAACTTATTTTACGTCTTGTTATCCGCTGATATATTTATTTAATTCTGACTGCACGGTTCGGGTCCCCTTCGTGATCGCTCCCGCTTTCCGTTCAGCCAGTTTTCAGTCGCCATTGGAAGTGCGAGGCCTCGGCTTACAGAGCAACTTCCGCTCCGACCAGAGGAAATGGGGGGTTGGGGGAGAGAAAAAAAAAAAAAAAGTCTCCCTGTCAAACAAAGGGAGTGGAAATGTCATCGAGAAATTAAAACCATACCGACCATTTTTGTATCTGCTCGTTTATAGTGTTTTAAAAGTCAAACAGATTATTAGATTTAGAGGCTTCGTAACGAAAAGATTTTTTTTTTTTTCCCCGTGTCTCGCGCTTGCTCGCGTGAGCTTGTCGATGACGTCAACAAGCTCGTGCTCTTGCTCTTGCAGCTGAATCTGCCCTTCGTTTATTTTTTGTTGTTGTTGTTGTTGTTGTTGTTGGAGTAAACACACTTCATTTGTAAAATAATTTAAACAAATCAAACATTTATTTGGTAACATTATTTTATAAATGAAAAAGAATGACACCATTTTGTAAATAAAAATAAAACTCAGAAGTGGTTAAGTAAACGAATCACCTCAGAGTTCTAATAAATCTGCCAGCTATTCATTTAGCACTAAGTGTACCAGAGAGCTTCTTTTTATTCCTGAACCTTAGACACTTAACATGTCATTGTTTCACACACTTTCACTTTTGTTTTTTGTTTTTTTTTTACATGTAGTAGACATTTCACATGTGATTTTTACACATAATCAACATGATTTTTTATTTTTTTTCCTTCACATGCCAGGTTTGGGGTTTTCATATGTAATTTCTCACCCAATTTACATGTAAGGAGCATGATTTTTTTTTTCCAGATATGATTTTCTTATATAAGTCTTGTTCACATGTGG
The DNA here is from genome assembly GCA_023630585.1 of Cranoglanis bouderius. Lineage (NCBI taxonomy): Eukaryota > Metazoa > Chordata > Actinopteri > Siluriformes > Cranoglanididae > Cranoglanis > Cranoglanis bouderius. The sequence goes on from CM042545.1 coordinate 3,467,909, forward strand.
TCACATAGTTAAATGTGTGTGTGTGTGTGTGTGTGTGTTCCCCTGTCATACTATGCCTGCAGCAGTAGCGAATTGTTCTCGTGGATCCTGCAGTTCAGGTTGTTCTCATGGCTCTACACACTCCTGCACTCTTGTGGCTGCTCTCACTGAACCACAGCAATGATTCCTCTGAATGTACTGTAGAGCACCAACAGCACTAAAAGAGGCAGGGAGTGGCCCAGCATCAGGATAACAGGAGTGTTGCCCGTCTTTTCAGGGGAAAGTATCTAATGTGTGCTCAAAATGTCATTAGAAGTTGCCTGGCAAATTTTTTTTTAGAATATTTTGCATATTCACTGAATTGTTATCATCATTTGCATACCAAAACAGAAAGAAGGTTGTCTGAAGACACTTAGAATACAATAGACTTTTATCAGATTAGAAAATGATACATTATAACTTATTTCTTAAAAAAGAAATAGAGTCAAACCAACTGTTTACTGTATGTATTTACATTTACTTTCAAGAATGTAGTGGTAGTGAGTAGTAAGGAAACAGACAAGAAGGAAATGGTTACTGATAAAATAAGTTGCTTGTATTACTTGTAAATACCACCAAGAAGAGAGTTTACAATGAAGAACAAATAAGTGCACAGATGGGACAAACTATGGTGATCAGTTATTTGGAATTGGCAACAGTTGTTATCAGTGATTGGTTATTGGGAACAATGGTGATCAGTTATTGGTTATTGGGAATAATGGTGGTCAGTGATTGGTTATTGGGAACAATGGTGATCAGTGATTGGTTATTGGGAATAATGGTGGTCAGTGATTGGTTATTGGGAACAAGGGTGGTCAGTGATTTGTTATTGGCAAAGATGGTGATCAGTGATTGGTTATTGAGAACAATGGTGATCAGTTATTGGTTATTGGCAAGGATGGTGATCAGTGGTTGGTTATTGGGAACAATGGTGATCAGTTATTGGCAACGATGGTGATCAGTGGTTGGTTATTGGGAACAATGGTGATCAGTGATTGGTTATTGGGAATAATGGTGGTCAGTGATTGGTTATTGGGAACGAGGGTGGTCAGTGATTTGTTATTGGCAAAGATGGTGATCAGTGATTGGTTATTGGGAACAATGGTGATCAGTTATTGGTTATTGGGAACAATGGTGATCAGTGATTTGTCATTGGCAACAATGGTGATCAGTGATTGGTTTTTGGCAACAATGGTGATCAGTGATCGGTTATCGGGAAAGATGGTGATCAGTGATTTGTCATTGGCAACAATGGTGATCAGTTATTGTTTATTGGGAACGATGGTAATCAATGATAGGTCCTTGGGAAAAAAGGTGATCAGTGACTGGTTATTGGGAACAATGATGATCAAGGATTTGCCATTGGCAATGATGGGGATCAGTGATTGGTTACTGGGAACGATGGTGATCAGTGATTTGTCAAGTGGCTTTTATTGTCATTTCAACCATATACAGCTGGTACAGTACACAGTGAAACAAAACAACATTCCTCCAGGACCATGGTGCTACATAAAACAATACACTAAACTACATGAGACGACACACAATTAAATAAGACCCACATGATTTACATAAAGTGCACGTGCAAACGTGTGCAAACAACACAAGACAGTACAGTGACTACTAAAACAGGAACAACTGGCACAGTAAGTGACAGTGTAGCGCCGAGCAGTACACAGTTTTAGAATGGAAATGTCAGACATAACAGGTCGTGCAAAAAGATAGGTGCAAAAGAGTAACAATATAGTTAAAAGCATGCTGTGAATGTAATGAATGTAAACATAACATGCTATGACTTAGTATTCAGCAGATTAGCTTACCAAATATGGACATGGCAGTTATTACGGTAGCAGCAAAGTAAAGTGTATAATAGTGACAAGAAATTAAATATGATATATTTTTATAAGTACATTAGCAGCAAAAATGCAATACAGTCAATATAGAAGTGTGCAACTATTGCAATGGGAGTGGGATGGTGTTCAGTTCAGAGTGTGTGTGTGTGTGTGTGTGTGTGTGTGTGTGTGTGTGTGTGTGTGTGTGTGTGTGTGTGTGTGTGTGTGTGTGTGTGTCTGTGTCAGTCCAGGCTCTGAGTATTGAGGAGTCTGATGGCTTGGGGGAAGAAGCTGTTGCACAGTCTGGCCGTGAGGGTCCGAAAGCTCCGGTACCTTTTTCCAGACGGCAAGAGGGTGAAGCGTGTGTGTGAGGGGTGTGTGGGATCATCCACCATGCTGGTGGCTTTGCGAATGCAGTGTGTGGTGTAAATGTCTCTGATGGAGGGAAGAGAGACCCCGATGATCTTCTCAGCTGTCCCCACCATCCGAAGCAGGGTCTTGCGATCCGATACGGTGCAATTTCCAAACCAGGCAGTGATGCAGCTGCTCAGGATGCTCTCAAGGTGGAACATGATCCGTGATCCAAGATGGCGGCTTGGCAGTAGCACGCAGCGGCCTCTCCGGATCCAAAATGGTGCTATTTTTGTTTCTTAGCCCGATTTTGTACAATACATGCACAACCGGTGCTTATGTCTACCATCGCCAGACACTGCTAAAATACAGAAATCATGCATTGGAAACAATGGTGATCAATGATTGGTTATTGGGAACATAGGCTCACACAAGCGCAACTCAGTCAAGCTCAGTGGATAAAACTCAGGGACAAAATTCTCCACCCTCACAGTGCATATTCCACTGCCTATCTTAGCATAATCATATATAGTAAAGGCTGGCAGTGTCACAAGCAGCATGTAAGAGCTGTCGTGAGATCTTTAAGTCAGGCAGGACATATGGCATACTGTAGGAAGTGTGCAATAAGATAGATGAAAGTATTGCAGCTGGGCTTTCATTTGTATACTTTGTATCATGGGCAGGTGCATCTCCAATTTGATAAAACTAGAGCAAGTGTCACACCATGGTCTGAATGCAGATGCAGTAAAATATTAATTAAATGTAGCTGGATCAAATGACAAATTTTGGCTGAATGCCCTTGGACTACAGCAATTGCAACTTGCCCAAAACCAAAATGATGTCAGACAGTCGTTTGAGCTGGCTGGCAATCATCACAGGTTTGTACCTAAAGATTCAGAGGTTACTAACCTCCTGACTGGTATCACTGACAGTAGCACTAGAGCCGGCCCAATGAATAGAGCAGTGCAAATGTGATTGTTACCTTGCTAAAACTGTTTTCTCTTTCTCTATCACATTCTCATGATTATTCTCTTCCCTTTGTTCTGCAGACTGAAGCATCAGATGGTGTATTTTTCTGTCCCAGATGGTGGAGGGGAAGGAAGTGTTCTTTTCTCTGTTTACTCTATGTGTGTGCAAAAATGTGTGTGTGAGACACTGACCCCCATTTGAGTTTTCATTTTTCTAAAACAAGGAAAAATGACATCTCTGTCATTCAAATATCTGTTTACTGGGGGTTTTGTCTTACTGAGTAACTCACAGGTCTCTTGCTTGTCTAGTAGTTGGCAGCATCCCTACCAATCAACTGGAGTCTCACAGGGTTACTGCCATACTATGGTACGACATCCAGTGTGACTTCTGATGTGCTGTAATATGAATAACAATAATAAGATGAGACTTTAAGAGGTTAATATTATGAAACATTGTTTGCTGTAGTCCTTGAATCAAAACTGTAGAAGAGCTGATCAATGTATTTAAAAAGTCTGGCTGTAGTTCAGTGACCCAGCTCAGCTTCTGCAGCTGATCCTCTGATGCAGTTTATCCAATCACATTAATTCATGTAAATTATTTTGCTGAAGGAAGCTCATTGGACCAGAGACTAGTAACGGGGGCTAGAGACATTATTTCAGAAAGGGGACAATTTTCAGAATTTTTTTCATTTAATTTTCCCTCTCTAGTCTGATTAGTGATTAGATGATGTTCTCCCTGCTTCAAATTCAAAACAGCTCATTGTGTGTGGCATTAGTCAAAAGATGAATTGCCACTATGAATCAAAACACACATCACTTCACATGTCTTAATACTAGCCATAAACGAATCATTAACAGTTACGCTTTAAAAGGTAACTGTTGTTATTATTCAGACCTGTTAATTGCTTATCCAAGCCTGGAATTTTAAGTGACTGAACCTGTACAAATTTTAGGTGAATAACCTGGCTGTAGAGGAAAGTGTTTGATATTGTAGCCTGTATTTGACAATGATTCTGGACAAAGCTTTGAGTTGTCAATCAAATATATCATAATGATTTACACGGCCAGGTAGTTCAAATCAACTGAATCAGAATCACTGCATGTGATCTATGATTCAGTATGCTCAATGGGTATTAAATAGTTCCCCCCCCCCCTTTCTTTTTAAAAAAAATAAATAATTTTCTTCCCAATTTGGTCACCTGCCAGTTCCCACCCACCCACCCACATGACAGCTACTAACTGGGGAGGGTGAGGGCTAACACCTGCTTCCTCTGAGACATGTGAAGTCAGCCAGCCATAGCTTTTCAGAAGCACTATCTGCTCTCTCGCGTACATGAGCTCACAGACATGCATGATTGGCTAGTGCTGCTGTGATTGACAGGGGGGAGAGAGTATGCCATTCCTCTCACCCAGAGAGCACCCATGTTGCTTCCTTGGCTACTGGCCAATAAAGCACTTGTTAAGTTTAAAAGCAACACCAATTATAACAAAGTTTCAGATTTTTATTAAATAACCTGTGAGAGTTCTCTAGCAAAAAAAAAAGTACAACCATTCAAAACGCATACTAACTTTCTCAATTAGGGGTACTCTTTTTACTTTGTCATTAGCTACTGTGTCCCTAGCTCAGAAAATCTCAGGCTCTCAGGATGTGTAGTTCCTATTTAATGCCTATTTGTCTTTGGGTCCTAATCTTACCATCACCAAACAAATATTACATCTAAATATTACAAGTCATACACTGATATAGAACTTCAGATATGGTAAATGGCTTACAGTAAATCATACGAACCAAGAGAAGCATATGGACGTTGATCCGGTTAATTTGTCTATAAGGAGATTCGTTTAAAATCTATGGAAGGAGTCTCAAGTATCAGCACTTTGTAAAAGTCAGTAAGTTTCCCAACATGGGAGTTAGTCCACTTTATTACTTGTGTTATAGCAGCTATAAACAGTCATTTCCTCACCTGCCTCTCTTTTCTCTGTCTTGAAGTTAACGAGTAAAAAAAAAAAAAAAAACGTTACAGAGAAGCTGGAAACTGCAAACTCCTCTGTTTTGAGGACTCGAGTCTCAGACAGACTTTCAGTAACTAGGAACAGTTAAAAAGTGAAACGTGTCACTCATTAATAAAATAAATGAAATTTGACCGTGGCATGATTGTTGTTGCCAGACGGACTGGTTTGAGTATTTCTATAACTGCTGATCTCCTGGGATTTTCCCACACAATAGTCTCTAGAGTTTACTCAGAATGGTGCAATAAAGAAAAAACATCCGGTGAGCAGCAGCTCTGCAGATGCAGAACGGCCAGACTGGTTCGAGCTGACGGAAAAGCTACAGTAACCCAGATGACCTCTCTTTACAACTGTGGTGAGCAGAAAAGCATCTCAGAATGTACATGTCAAACATTGAGGTAGATGGGCAACAACAGCAGAAGACTACGTCAGGTTCCCCTTCTGTCAGCCAAGAACATCTGCATGAATTGAGTGATGTAGTCATGTCAACATGGACCAGAATCTCACAGGAATGTTTCCAACATCTTGTGGAATCCATGCCATGAAGGATTGAGGCTGTTTTGAGTGCAAAGGGAGGCCTTACCCAGTATTAGTATAGTGTGCCTCATGAAGTGCTCGGTGAGTGTATTTCTCAAAAATGGGTAAAAAAATTGTTGTCACCAGACCAGGTTTGAGTGGCGGTTCCTCTTGGGTGATCTGATCACAAGTGCACTGCTGAGACGGACAGCTGGTTACACCTGGTACGGTGACAATATTTGAGAAATGTTAATACCTAGACTGAACAGGACCTTAGTCCAAGCACTAACATACTAACTCTACCAAGTACTAACTCTGCCATAGCTCCTACATAAAGCCCCTGATAAACTGAAAACATACTGTCAGAGCTTTCACTTTTGAAAACGGATTCCTAGTGCTGCTAAGAGTGCCGGGGTTTTTGGAGGAACTCTTTTGCTGACCCTTTAAATTCAATTAAAGTCGAGCTTTCAGTTGGAAAACTGCCCTGTCCAAGATGACGTCACGGATGTTTGCATTTCTGTGCAGGCAAAAAAAATCTCGCAAATGCGACGGGATTTGGCGAAAACATTTCTTTTTCTTTTTTTTGTTGCAATATTCAACCGCTGTGATTAATGTGCTTTAGGTCAATACACCTTTTTGTTCGACCTGCGAATAATGTATGCCTTCATTACATAATAAAAAAAAAAAAGTACCGTACTACATACACTTCCGGCTTCACGTCGCCCGACCTGTGCCTGGGTCCTAGTTCCCGCCGTGTTTCTTAACGCTTCATAAACAAAGAACATGGCTGACGTCGGATACAACTGGCTGCTGGTCCTGACCTCGGTTTTTGTGTGTAATCTCGTCAAAACATTATTACCGTCCATTTCCTCACTTGTGAGTAGCAAAGCGATTTCTAATACAGGTTCCTAAAAGGGCACGTGATGTTTGTTTATTGTTAGAATGGTGAGAACGTGCTCTGCTTTAAAGTATGAGCTTTTATGTCAGTGGTCCTCCGTCACTGCGTGGCCAAGGCTTAGCACCTGCACATTATTTATTCGTATTTTAACGTGTTTAATAAGGTCTGATTACAGTGATCTGTTAAATTTGGTAGCTTGGACCAATCTCTAACACTCACATGAAGACTAGTACAGAATTACAGACATGATCAGACGTAAATGTCATTCTGCTTGTGGAGGTAACGTCAGTTTAACCCTTGTGTTGTGTTCACTGCCCAGTAATAATGTGATGTTGAATATATGAGTGTTTTGACTTTGGGCAGCTAAGACAGAAAATAATATTTGAAATGAGAAACATTGAATGCATTGATGACATGAATGAAGGTAATAATACATTGAGTGAATTCACCTGTTCGTGTTATTTTTGTAAAAGCAGTTTGTACCAATTGATATTTCCCTTTTTTTTTAAAATTCAGTTTGTTTTATTGTCATGTTTTCAGAAGACAAGGTATCCAAAAAAAAAATAAAAATAAAGTAGTGCTCTTACAACAAATGTACTGGACAACATAAGGAGACAGTTGCAGATCAGTGGGGAAAAATAGTGCACAAGGTTGAGATTTCCTGTAGTATGAATTTTGGAAATTGTGTAATACGGTTTAAAAAAAAAAAGAGAAAAAAAAAGAATAACATATAATTCAAATAATGATACGGAGATATGTGGAGGATTGTAAACATCGCTGAACAAAAAAGTATCCATCCGTCCATTTTCCATACCGCTTATCCTATACAGGTTCGCGGGGAGCCTGGAGCACAAGGCAGGGGACACCCATCGCAGGGCACAATCACACACCCATTCACACAATACAGACAGTCTGGAAAATGCCAGTCAGCCTACAATGCATGTCTTTGGTACCTGGAGGAAACCCCCGAAACACGGGGAGAACATGCAAACTCCGCGCCCACAGGGCAGAGATGGGATTCTTTGAACCCCCAGGTCCGGAGGTGTGAGGCAAATGTGCTAACCACTAAGTTTATGTATAAAATGCATAAAGTAAGGAGGATATTACAGTGAAAAGAAAGTCTACACACCCCTGTTGAAATTGCAGGTTTTTTAAACCTTTAATGTGACATAGTGACCAACAAAATTCAAGTGAAAAAAAAGTGTCAATGTTTATTGGGGGGGGGGGAGACATACAGCCTGGTTGCACAAGTGTGCGTTTCCCTTAACTAATACTTTGTTAAAGCACCTTTTGCCTGTAATACAGCACCACATTTAGCTTGTAATACAGCTTAGCATATCTTGATTTGGCAATTTTATTCCTTGCTCCAGATCTATCAAATTGTGAGTGGATCTCCTGTGCACAGCCCTCTTTAAATCAATTTACAGTTGTTGTTGTTGTTGTTGATTTTTTCAGGTGTATTCAAAAGGATTTAGATCTGGGCTCTGACTGGGCCACTCCAAAACATTGATCTTCTTCTGAAGCCATAGCTTAGTTGACTGGGATTTTTGCTTTGGGTCATTATCGTGCTGAAAGGTGAATCATGGAGTACAAGGAGTACTTGCCAGATATTGCTCTTGGCAAGCCTTCATGAACCTGTTATGATGCTTTGGAAGCATTTGCTGGAGGAGAAGGTGCTGGGTGAGAGGAGTCTATGATTATAGACTGGGCTCTCATCCTGCATCTGGATAAGAACACTTTTGGGATTGAGGGAGATCCATGTCAATAATTTTTTGTACACAGATCTCACCGTCTTATGAAGGAGTCTTAGGTCATGTTTGTGTTAGGAACAAGGAGAGCGAGTCTGACAGGCATCTAAAGCTGCTCTGTGAACCCCACTGTTTTCCCTGAAGTCCACAATTAGCTTAGTTTTGCTAACATTCACCAGGTGAAACCAGGTTGAGAATCTCCCCCCTGTAGACAGACTCATCATCATTATTGGCTATGACCCTGTGTAATATAAATATGATGGAGTGTCGTAACAGATGCATGAAAACTAAATGTAACTTTTTTTTTTTTTTTTTTTTTAAAGTTCAATAGAGAAAATGACCCATTGATTTAGATCTCAGAGCACAGCTTCGTGGTATAAAATACATAGTGTGTGTTTAATACGAGCACCTGTAAACACCCACCCCACAACAACAACAACAAAATTCTAACCATGATAGAATAATCACTGAATTCAATTCAGTTTAATCAAATCTTATTTGTATAGCACCTTTAACTATATACAGTAATGTGCAAAAGTTTTAGGCACCCTATTTTTTTTTAGTACAAACTTTGTTATAGATTTTTTTTATTTTATGACTACATTATCAAGTCAGTACAAAAAAAACATTTTCGATTCCCAAACATTATTTTTATAGCACAGAATTATCCAGAGCGGCTTTGTGACTGTACAGTACTGTGTAAAAGAAATGCTGTAGCGCAAAGATGCCTTCAAAATAATGAAATTAAATGTTTCTACATTAAAATAAAAATACAGTAAAGAGCAGTAAAAAGTAGTAATGGTGTAAAATTAAAATAGTAGTCTCCGGTACAATGTGTGCAGTTTTATAAGGAAATGAGCTGGTAAGTTTTATTGAGCATCTTGCAGAACCAGACACAGTTCTTCTGGACACTTTGACTTTCGCACTCGCTTCTTATTTTTGCAGTGAAACCCAGCAGCCTTCATTGTGTTTACTGTCTGAAAAGTGTCTCTTACGTAATATACTGCTTTCTTTAATGACATACAAACATTTTTCTGTAACGTTTAATTTTGTGCTAGAAAACTAATGTTTGGGAATCTAAAATGTTTTTTGTACTGACTTGATCATGTAGAAGTCATAAAATAAAACAAATCTATAACAAAGTTTGTACTAAAAAAAAATTAGGTGCCTAAAACTTTTGCACAGTACTGTATATACATGGGTGATGATGATGATAATAATAATAATAATAATAATAATAATAATAATAATGCTATTTCCCTGGTTGTGAATCTGTGATCACATTAAAATACTTTGCATGAATTGTACTATGGTTTTATAAACTGCCATGAACTTTAAGATTTTTTAAAATCAATTAATTATTATTATTTTATTTTTTTATGTTTGCACGTGAAGCTGTCAAAGATCCTGCAAAAAGATGCTGAGCAGGAAATGGAGATGCGAACAGAAATCCAGAACATGAGGTTGGAGCTTTCATCTATAAGCATGATGGATGAATTTGCCAGGTATGCAAGACTGGAGCGCAAGATAAACAAGATGACAGACAAGCTGAAAACTCATGGTAAGTGAATCAGGCATGGCCTAGTGAAAGGAGATGAAGAAAGAAATGACTGTCAATAAAATGCCATCCTACTGTCATTCCATATTACAGATACCATGTAGCACTGTGATAAAGCTGTCCTATGATAAATCTGCCATAGGAACCTGATCACACCTGAAATGAAAGCTGAAATTCTGAATTCTGATCTATCATCTCAGATTCATCTTTTGATCTCAAACCCAATTATATTCAGTGTATAGCCCAAACAAACAAACAAACAAACAAACAAACAAACAAAACCCACAAACCCAAAAGGCCTTGCTGTTCCAATACTTTTGGAGGGGACTGTATGAGTGGACAATACGACACCATTTACTCCCATTGTGTGGCTTTGATTTATTTATTTTTTCCTGCTTACATTTAAATAGTGCAGAATCTTGAATATTAAATATTCAGGATATTGATATTTCAGTATTCTCAAACCTTTCTATTTCTAGTTTTAAATGGAAAAAAAGTGTCCAAGATTTTCAATGTGGTCTCAGAATTTTGGACCCCACTGTATCTCTGTATACTTAGATTTTTCTGTTTTTTTTTTTTCTGTTATCTTTGTTATACAGTGAAATCGAGGACGGCTCAGCAGGCTAAAATGAAATGGATTGTTAACATCATTTTCTACATTCTTCAAGTAAGTTAGTCATGTTTTATTCCTGATTTATTGCTCAGATTCTTTAAAATCATACATTATGGAAATCAGAATGTTCAGCTTTAAAGACAAAATAGATGCAGGTTTGCATACTGCCCTGTCCAAGAAAGAGAACAAAAAAGCAAATATAACTACATTATGGGAAAATTAGCTCACTGTTATTAACTAAAACACATAAATCTTTGTATATAGCATTAAATAAGCAGATGATTTGGGATTCCGCGGAAAAGATGCAACTGTCTGAAAGGTGTCTGACATCTTGAAGCCGCAGAGAAATGTGAATAATTTGCTTCAGAATGTAAAACTCACTCTATGGTTCGTCATTACATCGTAGTAGTAAATGTAGTTGCAGTGTTGCCTCGCTGTGTGTGAGTTTAATGCTGCTACACGTTTTTCTGTATGGTCCCAGGCGGCGCTCATGATCTCACTTATCTGGAAGTATTACGCAGACCCAGTCACTGTGGTTCCCAGCAAGTGGATTTCACCACTGGAAAGACTTGTAGCTTTTCCATCTGGAGTTGCAGGTAAGGACAGATGGATCAGTAACAAAACATAGTCGTTATATACAGACCACTATACCGTTGTATGCAAAAGTGTGGGCATCCCTATTACACCTCGAATTCCATATCTTATGCGACGTCATCACTACACATTCAGCCAAAGCCCCCTTCGGTCCACGTGCGTCAAACATGAGTACGGCTAAAAGGTCTCATTTACCAACAAACATCAGTGCGAAACAATTTCGTTCTTCAAATGAAAAGTTTTTTTTTTTTTTTTTATTTGCAGAAATAAATGTTGTGTACAGAATAGTTTGATGCAGAGGTTATGTTTACTTCTTTTCAAACAACAAAATATTTACCTTGGCCAGGGCTGCCCAAACTTTTGTATACAACTGTACAGTACTGTGCAAAAGTTTTAGGTACCCTATTTTTTTCTGTACAAACGTTGTTATAGATTTTTTTTTATTTGATGACTTCTACATTATCAAGTCAGTACAAAAAAAAATTTTAGATTCCGAGTGCGAAAGTCAAAGTGTCCAGAAGAACTGTGTCTGGTTCTGCAAGATGCTCAATAAAACTTACCAGCTCATTTCCTTATAAAACTGCACACACTGTACCGGAGACTACTATTTTTATTTTTATTTTTTTCCCCACACCAAATATTGACTTTGTTTCATTTACTACTGTTTACTGCTCTGTACTGTATTTATTTTCATTTAATTATTTTGAAGGCATCTTTGCTCTATAGCACTTGTGCCTAAAACTTTTGCACAGTACTGTATATGCTTAAAAAAAAAAAAAAAAGAAATGAAAGGAAACTGTTGCCAACAATGAGTATATTTTTGTTAAACACAAATATTATTTTATTCAAACTCGACTTGCCTTTCCTTGTCTCATTGTAGGTGGTGTTGGAATAACGTGCTGGTTGGTGGTCTGCAACAAAGTGGTAGCCATTGGCATTCATGCTTTTAGCTAATTGCTACTTTAAGGCATCTGTCTATAACTGTGGAAATTGCATACGAGATCTCAAAAACGTGTTTGCAAATTGTGTTATTATGGGAAATATCATTTTATTAAAGCCAAACTATGCAGTTTGTTTAAAGACATTTTGGCTACCAAATTTCTCACATTGAATTTGAGGAAGACTGATAAATTCAGTCTTTTCTTTCGGTTGTTATAGCAAATAAAGTTGCTTTTTGTTGTAAATTTGTCATTTTGAGCATAAAATTATAAATTGATTTTGAACATCATTACTTATATTTTTCATATACCATCAGTGATTGTTTCAATTTTTGTTTAATGTGAGAGGTTTATGGTTATCTCAAATGTAAATACAGCTGTGCCTCTTTATTGCACTTGTATATAGATTGTCATCAATGCATTTAAGAAAGGTTTCCCAATAGTTTACAGCTAATGAAATTACCATTCCTGAACATATAGTAAAACAAATAGAACTGGATAATGGAAACACTAGTGATGTATGTAACTCTGGTTCTATAAACAATAGATAACCGCCAGGGCCGGTGAATGTCATGTGGAAACCTTCTTGTGTGCATGGTGATGTAGCCCAGGTAGCAGTAATGCAGACTTGTCGGACCAAGAAGTAATATCCATGAGGAGGAAGCATTCCTCATAGAGTGTAGGGTCCAGCTATCCAGCCCACCTGTATGATGTGGATATAATGCCCATCACCTAGTGGTCCAATTTTTGTTTAGATATGGACATGCCCCTTGTCTTTCCTCGACGACAGGCAAACTGTTAACTGTATTTGGTCTACATAGTACCATAGGGCGTGTACTGGGCATAACATGGAACGCTTCAGAATGCTGCAAGGTCAACTGATTTGGTTAACAAAATTGCTATGACCTTGAACAACATCCCTGGGTTTTCCACAAGGTCATTCCAGAATCATCTTCCCACCACAGCATGCAAGGGAAGAATATTGCCAAGGCACGCAGCACTCTTTTTGCTGAGTTGATTGCTTGCAAAGACAGTCTTCAGAGAAACCCACTTTAGTTCAGCATCCTTAAATTGGGACTTAAAGGGCTCCCTCCGAAGGGGGAGATTTGATTGGTGGGCTCTTGGGGGAGCGTAACAGACGAAGATGCCTTGTTCAGAAATTTTGTGATAATTTTATGATCCCCCAGCAAGACAACCTGCACTTTAATCTGAGGGGCCAAACCCATTGGCGCAGCGAAGAAGCTGCCAAGGTGTTCTATCGACTAGTGAGAGCTGCAATGGAAACCAAGGCCTCACTGGCGATTTTGGGACCATGAGCAGGACTTTGTGGCCCCATTGCTGAGTTCTGTGCAACATGGGCAGTCACAGTCAAATCGAGTCAACATTCGATTTGCCATTGGTGAAGAGGTCCACCTGTGTCCTTCCAAACTTCTCCCAGATCTTGGAAACCACTCCTGGGTGCAGATGCCAGGCATATGCAGAACCTCGACAGTGCATCTGCCACACCATTGTGCCATACCAGAAAGTCAAGAAGACTTGTGGCACGTGTGGCTGAAGCAATTACTACATGTGGTCACTTTGTGACTTTCTTGGGAGATTTCAGCATGTGCGCATGCATGCACAAGAAGATATTCAGGAGATATTCCCCCACCCCTGGTGGTTAAGAGGAGTGAAACAGAACCTGCTTTATATTTATTGAATTGTGGTTGTATGTTTAATTATTATTATTATTATTTTTTGCATTTTAATTAATTTAATTAAAAGTTTAAAATACAATTTGAGGAAAAGTCTTAAATTTGAGGATTTAAAAAAAAATCATTTGTAATGATATCCATACAAACTTTCTTCTGTACTTTCAGTTATTTGACAGGGTAGCATTGGTCCACTGTGAAAAAAGCATACTGCACCCTGGTTTGATGTTTGAATTTATTTGACTTTTTGGATGTCTATATTTATGCTTACTATACTCATTCATGTTTCATGATGTTCGGTTTCAGTAAATAAACACAAAATCTGATCAACAGCATTAACTTCTTAAATTCTGGTATCTGCAGAATGACAAAAAGGTGTTTTATTTGGATCTGAGGTTATAGTGGCAGTGTCTACTCTAATATCGGGTATCTGCTCAGCCAACTTTACTTGACCAAACAGTTCCTTCATCAAGTTGTTCATTTTGGTATTGCTTGGCCTCACTATTGATGATGTGGCTGCTGGCACACAAAATGGTGGGGCACATGTACCAGTGTCAAGAATGAGAGTAGTGGCTTTGGGTTTGTTACATCTGTGAAACCTTGCTCCAGATCTCTGACTTGTTCCATAAGCAGGTGTCCCACTGTGTAGGTTCAGGATGGTCTCTTTAAATATGTAGTGCTGTCTGTTCTTGACTGGGGATTTTGTGGCCTTGTTTGCTGATGGTGACTGAGTGATAACTAAATTCTGGTCATTATATGATCCTCGGGAGCACTTCCTAAAATGTTTTATTCATCTTATACCATAGCAATTTACCAATGATTACAATTTTTAACAATACCACTGCATACTTTTTATCTGCTATAGTTATATTTAATATTGTGGACCATCCTTGAGACAAGTTATAGGAGCTGTGAACAATTGTTCCCTCACCAGTGTCGCTTTTTCTCTCTTGAAGGCAATAAGACCAAAAAAAAACCAACAGAAAACTAACCCACAGTTAATGTTAGAGTCCTAAAGACTTTCCCATGAAGGAAAACTTACTGAATGTTACAAAGCATTGGAACTACTGTCACAGCTGCTGTTATAGAAAGGTCAGATTCAAGATTTCAACAATGCTGTGGTATAAATACAATAAACAAATGGCCAAACCCCAACCGAAGCCAGTTGAGGGACCTGCTGTCCTTTAGGCATCATCATGCAATAACTAAACTTGCTCTCTTGAGCAAAAAAGAATGTGAGGAGCCTTCGACAGGGAAGCGGTGGCTCAGTGGCTTTGGGCTGCAGATCGAAAGGTCATGAGTTCAAATCTCAGCATCACCAAGCTGCTTTGGATAACAGCCAATCGAGCAAATGTAAATGTAGTCTTGGACTGTACAGCTAACCTGAAAGGGACTGTCCTATATCAGTCCACCTACAGTGGCAGCCTGGACAGTCTGGCAGCTCTTACCAGGAGGTGTCTCATTAGAAGTTTCTTCATTATCTTTCTGCATCAGTTCATCCTCACTGCTCCTGTCCTTTGCTGAGTCATTGGCATCAAACTCCTGCAAGTGAAACTACAGTAAATCCAGACTTTCCTATTTCATTTAAGTGACTCAAAGCAGCATACCAGAAACATATTCTAACATGAACTTTACCCAGGGTTTCTTCTCAGTGTCTTTTTGTGGATACTCTGTCTGCAGTGGAAGAGGAGGAGTTTCAAGTACTATAAGGTTCTGTTTGAACAAATTTGCTCTCTTTTGTCCCTGAAAGTGGCAGATGTGAAAACACAAGGTTATTCACATTTTCGCATTTAATTGCAATGTATATGCTGAGTAACTTTTTTTTTTTTTTGCTGTGTAAGGCTGTTTTCACACCTAGCTTGTTTGCTAAAGTCTGTACTAGACTTGGACATACATTTTTGGAACATTTTATCTTTTTCAGTGGATAGCTATGCTAAATTGCCCCAAGGTATAAATGAGTGTGTGAATGTGTGTCTGCGATGGACTGGTGTCCCAACCAGGCTGCATATTCCTGCTTCATGCCCAGTGTTTCTGAGATAGGCTCCATAACCACTGTGACTCTGAAGGGGTTACTGAAGATGAATGAACGACTGTATCTTATTCATTTCAGTGGGTTTTAGACCAGTTTGTAGTCTGCAAGTGCACTAAATTGTTTGCATGTGAGGGTGTTCTGTGCTTGGTCAGAAATTTGGTCGGTTGTGATTCGATTGGCACATTGTTTTTAGTGGAATGACAATACTATAATTGTTAACTACTAGTCACACCACAGTGCTGTTAAATCTTCCCATTGGTCAAGGTGTTGATTCATTTTCTGCTCTGACGGTAGTTAGGCTGGGAGGCAAATCAAAGGTTTATATTAATGTGCTCATTCGAATGTGTTATTGTTTCCATAGTAACAAGTTACACAGCTACTCGTATAAGAATAAAACACTTTGGAATGTGCTATTATTGGAAAATAACACCACTCTGTCCTAAATGCATGTCCTGACGTTTTATTTCTTACTTACTAGTGTGCCAATATTACCCATAATTAAAAGTCACTTTTCTACACACACTTCAAGAACTATATCAGAGGCATTTTCATTGTAAATGGTTATCTAGTTATAGGCAGTCCATTTAAGCATTATTAGAGCCCAAAGACAAAGGTTGAAAACTTGACCAGGGTGATACTGAGCCGTAGTTAATTTAGACGGGGAGGAGAGTCCCTGATTTTTAGCAGACCAGGGTCCAGTTGTTTGCTGTGAACCTGTGTGTGAGTGTTGGGTTCACATCAGAAAAAAAAAAAACCCAAACCAAACTGAAAAAATTAAACTGGTGTGGACCAAACAAGGACGGTATAAAAACATACTCACACAAAAGGTGTGAGTCTGTCCTTACTAAGACTGCTCTTGGAAACATAATGGAACAAAGTTTCTATTTGTCTGTAAGAGTACAATTTGTAGTACCTTTCTTTAAACTGCCTTTCAGAAATCTGTGCGAGTAGATATCATGGTTCGCCA
The DNA here is from genome assembly GCA_023630585.1 of Cranoglanis bouderius. Lineage (NCBI taxonomy): Eukaryota > Metazoa > Chordata > Actinopteri > Siluriformes > Cranoglanididae > Cranoglanis > Cranoglanis bouderius. The sequence goes on from CM042545.1 coordinate 3,484,643, forward strand.
ATTCTTTCTCAAACCCCTATATTGCAGGATAAACAGATAAACAAAAACAATATCAAATAAGATATATTATGTAGGTATGCAGGCCAACAGAGCTGCCTTCCAGTTTTGGCACCTAATCTAACTCAATCTAATCAAATGTCAAACTCAAATTCTAATAAAAATATATTTAGAAAACCACTCATATACTATCCTGAAAAAAAAATATTCTGCACCTTGATTTTTTTTGCATTAAATTACTTATAAATCCCTTCAGATGTCTGGACGGGTCTCGGGCTTCCATTGTCTTTCTCATTTCAGCACCCATTTGACGATTAAATGATGCAGTGCTCAGCGCAAGGTTTGTCTCCAGATCCTGGTGTGAATTTGAAAATTCAAATCATTAAGAGAGAGCTGCTGGTGTTGCTGCGCCACACACGCATCACTACAGCTTGACTTTACACAATACCTGAATCCTTTTGTTATTCTTCTCCAAGTCCACAGTGAGTACAGTGGGGGGAAAAAAGTATTTGATCCCCTGCTGATTTTGTACGTTTGCCCACTGATAAAGAAATGATCAGTCTATAATTTTAATGGTAGGTGTATTTTAACAGTGAGAGACAGAATAACAACAAAAAAATCCAGAAAAACGCATTTCAAAAATGTTATAAATTGATTTGCATTTTAATGAGTGAAATAAATATTTGACCCCTTCCACTTAGTACTTGGTGGCAAAACCCTTGTTGGCAATCACAGAGGTCAGACGTTTTTTGTAGTTGGCCACCAGGTTTGCACACATCTCAGGAGGGATTTTGTCCCACTCCTCTTTGCAGATCCTCTCCAAGTCATTTTGGTCTCATCTGACCACAACACTTTCACCCAGTTCTCCTCTGAATCATTCAGGCAAACTTCAGACGGGCCTGTACATGTGCTTTCTTGAGCAGGGGGACCTTGCGGGCGCTGCAGGATTTCAGTCCTTCACGGCGTAGTGTGTTACCAATTGTTTTCTTGGTGACTATGGTCTCAGCTGCCTTGAGATCATTAACAAGATCCTCCCGTGTAGTTCTGGGCTGATTCTTCACCGTTCTCATGATCATTGAAACTCAATGAGGTGAGATCTTGCATGGAGCCCCAGACCGAGGGAGACTGACAGTTATTTTGTGTTTCTTCCATTTGCGGATAAGCACCATTTGCACACCAACTGTTGTCACCATCTCAACAAGCTGCTTGGCGATGGTCTTGTAGCCTATTCCAGCCTTGTGTAGGTCTACAATCTTGTCCCTGACATCCTTGGACAGCTCTTTGGTCTTGGCCATGGTGGAGAGTTTGGAATCTGAATGATTGATTGCTTCTGTGGACAGGTGTCTTTTATACAGGTAACAAACTGAGATTAGGAGCACTCCCTTTAAGAGAGTGCTCCTAATCTCAGCTCATTACCTGTGTAAAAGACACCTGGGAGCCAGAAATCTTGCTAATTGATAGGGGATCAAATACTTATTTCACTCATTAAAATGCAAATCAATTTATAACTTTTTTGAAATGTGTTTTTCTGGATTTTTGTTGTTGTTATTCTGTCTCTCACTGTTAAAATACACCTACCATTAAAATTATAGACTGATCATTTCTTTGTCAGTGGGCAAACGTACAAAATCAGCAGGGGATCAAATACTTTTTTCCCTCACAGTACAAGAGATACCTATCAGAAGATCTTAAGGATCTGCTGGATGAATGTGGAATAAGAAGATCTTTAAGATAAGAGGGAGCTTGATCGTTAAGAGCTTTAAAAACAAACAACAGAATTTTAAACTGGATCCTTGAATGGACTTGGAGCCAATGGAGTGCTGCTAAAATCGGGGTGACATGGTCAAATTTCTTTGCTCTGGTCAACATCCTTGCAGCTGCATTTTGAACCATCTGGAGGCGAGCAAGAGATGACTGAGGAAGACCCAAGTACAATGAGTTACAATAATCTAAACGCGATGTGATAAAAGCATGAATAACCTTCTCCAAATCTTGACAAGTCAAAAATGTTTTAAGTTTAGAAATAATCCGTAATTGATAAAAACTATTCTTAACAAATGAATTAATTTGCTTGGTTAAGCACAATTCTGAGTCCAGGATGACGCCAAGATTCCTAACCTGGGAAGAAATTGAGGGGAAATGATTGGCAAGGTCATTTATGAGCCCATATCTCAATCTTGACGACAACAACAACAGTTTGTACAAAAAAAAAAAAAACAGGGTGCCTAAAATGTTTGCACAGTACTGTAGTTTTAAAAGATAGCATACACAGCACACTTAGTTTAACCTACTCTAAATTAGTAGTGTATATGGAATCATTGTGATGGTCATTTTATATGTAGACTAAAAGCAGAAATACCTTTGAACCTCTTTCGCGTTAACTTCTTGCGGGTGGTTAGTGGCGCGGTGCTTTGAACCTCCTCGTATTCCTCTTTGAACGATTGAAAAGAGGATCGATCAGAATCTTTTCTGGGAGAGTCTGCTTCATCTTCAGATCTGTGGGACCGTGCGCTAAATGAATCTTCATGTCCGTCACCATGCCCCTTTTCTTCACCCGCTCTACAGCTTACATCATCACCTTGCCATTCGCTGTGACGTTCCCTGGGCATTTCTCAGAGCAATGACAGCACTAAGATTTCCATAAGTGATGTATGATGCAATATTCTCCACAAATACACAAAATTAACATCACTTCTGAGTTTTAATTTGAAAATTTCAGTTAGTTTCAATGAAATATTATTTATAATTGTGTTTAGTTATTGATGTTTAGATGAACTCTTGTGACTTGTCAATTAGGCTTACTAACTAATAACTAAATCATAACCAGAACAACCTTGATGCTAGTTGACAGTAATCTCCACCAGGATCATGTCATTTTTATAAAAGCAATAAGGTCTGGATATACATCACAGACCACTGGGGGCACTGGAACTCAGTTTTTGTACCATGAGTTTATAGAGTAACTCAGATTGCTTTCTGGGCAGTAAGCTGTTTAGACTGAGGAGCTTAGGCCAGATTCAGCTCTGAGTCAGGATCCAAATCTGGCAGTCGAGCATGCTGTGTCAACATGCCCAGTAAGAGCAGGAGTTGTCCAATTTAAACGCAGCTTTCTTGAGAGGTCAATGCCAAGGCAGTTAAAACTTACAGTAGCTGGTGCCTATCCTCACCTTGCAAGAGAGTGCCACTGAGTGCCCGTCTCGTAGCACTTGGTACAATTTATACTAAATACAACCCATGTATGGAGGGAATACTGAGCCAGCTTATTGGCTAATGTGAAGTATTTGGAGGAAGAAAACAAAGGGGAAACCAACTTGGTGGGAGAAATCTTTCTAATAAGGCATAGATTAAATGAGGAATTGACAGACTGTGCTGTTATATGAAAATAATGCACACAGAGGGTGTGATGTGGCACAGCACGCAAACAGAGTGCAGCTACCTCCCCAAAGTGCTTTTTTTGTTTTTATTTTATTTCGTATAGCAGCACGGTCTGGAGTGTGTTATTCATCTTATACTACAGCAGTTTGACAATGATTACAAAGCCATGCATTTGACCTGTTTCAGTTTGACGATAGATGTGTTTCATATATCACTTCCCGTTGCTTGAAAGGATTTTTGGTTTCCATGGAAATCATGACGCCGCAATTCTCACTGTGGAATATAAATAAAACAATAAAAAAAATAAATGTAAAATGTATATAAAATTATACATTTAAAAAATATCAAATAATGTTTCATTAAATAATGTAATTTATAGTTAGATTTAATGTTGCGGAACGTCCAAGAGACAAGTTAGTTCCTGTTCTCATTTATTATGTATATTATAGCTGTGATCCCTCACCAGTCTCTCTCTCTCTCTTTCTCTCTCTCTCTCTCTCTAAATCAAATCACTCAGTAATACGACAATCTGGGTTTTTTTGTCTTTAAGAGAGATAAAAGAAAGTCTGGTTAGGAAATGACTGTTTATAGCTGCTGTACTGTAAGTGATAACAGGAGCTTGTCTCTCTAACATTCTACAAAATTAAATGTAACAATAGACAGTTAAAAAACCCCACAATGTTGTGGTCATTGTTAAATAAACAAATTGTAATCATTGGCATATTGCTGTGGTATAAGAGGAATCCCTTTGGGATGTTATAAGAAAATAATCAACCACTTCATGTCCATCCATCCATCAAGACTTTTCGACTGGCTTAATAATCCAAGAGGAAAATGTACACATTATAGCAAGAAATATTTAAGAATAATAAAAATAAACATATTCACTAAAAATGATATAGAAGTATAAATCCCTAAAATTAAAATATAAAGTAAATAGAACTGCATAAACACCAGTCCTCTGAATAAATTCCATGTTTGTGTCGTCTGACACTGGTACAGGTCAGAAAGACAAAAGCAATGACTGCTGTATGAGGGCAATTTTTATGGCAAAAATTGTCATATTGGAAAATCTCTGCCTGTGTGCACACATACAGAAGGTGATGTTTGAAAGGCACCACCCCTGGCTGTATAGCATTGTTAATCTTTAAGAATTTACATGTCACCTAATGTGAAATGAATCCTAAATGCAGCACAAATGACCTAGTGCTTATTAAAAATATATTTTACAAATAAGAGGATGTAGGCTTCTAACTTTCAGTTCTTCTGGTTCATTAAAATGACAATACAATAAAATGATCATACAAATTAAAGTTATGGACCCACTGATTTATTTAATAGGCTACTTGCAGTATATCACGGTATTACAGTATCTAATATCTGGTACTCAGTACTAACTGTTTTGGTGCCAAATTTATTTTTAGAAAATGTACATAGTCTAGAGTATTTTGCAGATCAATGCGGGAAAAAAAAAAAAGTGTATAGAAATACCACCACGCTAGTACTGGAACCAGTACATGCGGCTGATTAGCTGTTTATTATAAATTATTGACTGTATATAATTTATAGCATTAACTAAGCAACATTGTTAAGCTAAATAATTACTTATTTTGGCATTATTTGAATAAATCCATGCATTTTACCTGTTTCAGTTAGATGATAGATGTGTTTCATATATCAATTCCCGTTGCTTGAAAGGATTTTTGGTTCCCATGGAAATCATGACGCCGCAATTTATTTAAAAAATATAAAATAAGATTACAAATGAAAAGAAAATTCTTGTTCTTCTACTACTACTACTACTAACACTGATAATAATAATAATAATAATAATAATAATAATAATAATAATAATAATAATAAGGGTACTTACGCAGAGGTTTTATGAATGAAAGCGAATCACGACTTGTGAGGGAATATGAAGCTTCTGATCAGAGGTGTATAGCTTGAAGGGATTTCAGGTTTAAACCCTGAAATATTTTTCTATCCGTTCCAAAATATTATTTATGGATGGGTAACAGCACACATTCAGCAGCTGATTATCAATGTGATAAATAGCATGTCTTGCGCATTAATTGAGCTGTAATGATGATCATAAATGGCCTATGAAGTCATCACTACTACCTAAGCTAATTTTTAATTATTTTCAGTGTAACTGTTATAAAGGTGTTTTACAGCAATTTTGTTAATATGGCCGGATTGATTAATGGGGTTAATGGGGTGCCTTAAGGGGTTAAATAACAGGTTATTTAGTATTTATAGACTCCTGGCTACATCACTGCTTTTGATTAGGCATACATTTAGGCAACCTGCCGCAAAGGCGATAAAAATACTGTTTGTCAAAGGGGCTATTCATTAACCACAGGCCTTCAAACTTTCTAACTTGCTATTTCTGTCCATGTGCGAGTTTGCAGTGCCCCTCAATGTCGACAGACAGACAGCTGAAGTTGCCAATCATTCAGTCAGAGCCACTATCATGAAGCGCTGGAGGACAAAAATAGACCTCAGTGCCTCCTGTGCGCTCGAGCCGAGTGATCAACCTACTGCCTCTCCCCAAAAACTTCACCATGGTTATTAAAGTGTTTCTGGCCTCTTCCTCAGGATCGACGGCGGTAAGTCAGCATGAGTTGTATTTGTAGGCTATATTTTGCTCAGGTCTTGGCTATAGGTCTAGTTTTAATATAGATTTGTGATGAAACTTTAGGTTATAATAATTCTTCTGCAAGTGTTGAGGCCACAGTGCAGTCCTTAGCCCTCCTCCAGTTTCCTTATATATCTGTGCAGTCAGAGCTGGATCACATACCAACCCTGCAGAAACACTTAGACTAGCAGCAACACAGAACCTGCTAGAACACACAAGACACACTATTTAATCAAAAATAGGCTGCTTTCACACTGTGCATTTCTTTCCCTCAGTATTTTGTACGTAATCCTACTGGGGTCTATGCCCTGCTAGTTGGACATATTTAACTTATATTTGACCCAATGTGTAATGGATTTTTAAATATTTATAAATATTAGTAATTGATACTGACAGGGAAATAGAAAAATGGTGATTAACAGTTAATATATGAGAGTGCTGAGTAGTTGGTTTTAGCCTATGTCATAAATTTTGTCCACTAATTCCATGTCATCGTGATATTTTCTGCGAGGTTGTTATGCATCTTCTCTAGATTATACTACACATCTTAGTTTGAACACTAACTTTAACTTTATATATATATATATATATATATATATATATATATATATATATATATATATATATATATATATATATATATAATTATATCACTGATCAGCCATAACATTAAAACCACTGACGGGTGAAGTGAATATCATTGATTATCTCTTTACAATGGCACCTGTCAAGGGGTGGGATATACAGTGCCCTCCACTAATATTGCAAAATATTAAATATGAGCAAAGAAGGCTGTGAAAATTTATCTTTATTGTTTAATCTTTTGTTGAAAAGATCCACAAAAATACTCTGCTCTAATGGATATCAAACAATTGCAAACAAAACACAGGTTTATCTTTAAAAAAAGATCTTTGTTAAATATAGGTGTGCAACAATTATTGACACCTTTTTAGTCAATACTTTGTGCTGCCTCCCTTTGCCATGATAACAGCTCTGAGTCTTCTCCTAATGCCTGATGAGGTTGGAGAATACATGGCAAGGATGTAGGGATCTGAGACCATTCCTCCATACAGAATTTCTCCAGAGCCTTCAAATTTCAAGGTCCACACTGGTGGACTCTCCTCATCAGTTCACCCCACAGGTTTTCTATGGGTTGATTTTGATGTATGTTTTGGATCATTGGAATGTGGAGAGATTCTGTATGGAGGAATGGTCTCAGATCCCTTGCCATGTATTCTCCAATCTCATCAGGCATTATAGGAGAAAACTTAGAGCTATTATCTTGGCAGAGGGCGGTAGCACAAATTATTGACAAAGGGCACCAATAATTGTTGCACACCTATATTTAAGTTGTTGTTTTGTTTGTTTTTTTTTTTTGATAAACCTGTGTTTTGTTTGCAATTGTTTGATATGCATGAGAACAGAGTATTTTTTACAGTATTTTTAGAGTATGTCTACAGAGTATTTGAACAAAAGATCAAAAGGTTAAACAATAAAGACAATTTTTCACAGCCTTCTTTGCTCATATTTACCAAGGGTGCCAATATTAGTATATACAGTATCTCACAAAAGTGAGTACACCCCTCACATTTTTGTAAATATTTTATTATATCTTTTCATGGGACAACACTGAAGAAATGACACTTTGCTACAATGTAAAGTAGTGAGTGTACAGCTTGTATAACAGTGTAAATTTGCTGTCCCCTCAAAATAACTCAATACACAGCCATTAATGTCTAAACCGCTGGCAACAAAAGTGAGTACACCCCTAAGTGAAAATGTCCAAATTGGGCCCAATTAGCCATTTTCCCTCCCCGGTGTCATGTGACTCGTTAGTGTTACAAGGTCTCAGGTGTGAAAGGGGAGCAGGTGTGTTAAGTTTGGTGTTATCGCTCTCACACTCTCTCATACTGGTCACTGGAAGTTCAACATGGCACCTCATGGCAAAGAACTCTCTGAGGATCTGAAATAAAAGAATTGTTGCTCTACATAAAGATGGCCTAGGCTATAAGAAGATTGCCAACACCCTGAAACTGAGCTGCAGCACGGTGGCCAAGACCATACAGCGGTTTAACAGGACAGGTTCCACTCAGGACAGGCCTCGCCATGGTCGACCAAAGAAGTTGAGTGCATGTGCTCAGCATCATATCCAGAGGTTGGCTTTGCAGAATAGACGTATGAGTGCTGCCAGCATTGCTGCAGAGGTTGAAGGGGTGGGGGATCAGCCTGTCAGTGCTCAGACCATACGCTACACACTGCATCAAATTGGTCTGCATGGCTGTCGTCCCAGAAGGAAGCCTCTTCTAAAGATGATGCACAAGAAAGCCCGCAAACAGTTTGCTGAAGACAAGCAGACTAAGGACATGGATTACTGGAACAATGTCCTGTGGTCTGATGAGACCAAGATAAACTTATTTGGTTCAGATGGTGTCAAGCGTGTGTGGCGGCAACCAGGTGAGGAGTACAAAGACAATTGTGTCTTGCCTACAGTCAAGCATGGTGGTGGGAGTGTCATGGTCTGGGTCTGCATGAGTGCTGCCGGCACTGGGGAGCTACAGTTCATTGAGAGAACCATGAATGCCAACATGTACTGTGACATACTGAAGCAGAGCATGATCCCCTCCCTTTGGAAACTGGGCCCCAGGGCAGTATTCCAACATGATAACGACCCCAAACACACCTCCAAGACGACCACTGCCTTGCTAAAGAAGCTGAAGGTAAAGGTGATGGACTGGCCAAGCATGTCTCCAGACCTAAAGCCTATTGAGCATCTGTGGGGCATCCTCAAACGGAAGGTGGAGGAGCACAAGGTCTCTAACATCCACCAGCTCTGTGATGTCGTCATGGGGGAGTGGAAGAGGACTCCAGTGGCAACCTGTGAAGCTCTGGTGAACTCCATGCCCAACAGGGTTAAGGCAGTGCTGGAAAATAATGGTGGCCACACAAAATATTGACACTTTGGGCCCAATTTGGACATTTTCACTTAGGGGTGTACTCACTTTTGTTGCCAGCGGTTTAGACATTAATGGCTGTGTGTTGAGTTATTTTGAGGGGACAGCAAATTTACACTGTTATACAAGCTGTACACTCACTACTTTACATTGTAGCAAAGTGTCATTTCTTCAGTGTCGTCCCATGAAAAGATATAATAAAATATTTACAAAAATGTGAGGGGTGTACTCACTTTTGTGAGATACTGTATACCCAAATATCATACAGATACAGGTCAAGAGCTTCAGTTAATCACCCTGATTAATAGTCATGTTGTTATGTGACATGGATATGTAGGACATAGATACACAAGGTCTGTATGTTCCAAGTACAAAGACATTAATGCACCAAAAATGAAACAGCAAATCAGAAAACAGAACAGTAAAACAAAAACCAGAACAGCAAAACTAAGAACACGACAGCAAATTCAAAGCGGAAAGGGTGGAGCATGTCAGTTTGGAGGATGTTATTTATAGTAAGAGGAAATGATGAGCCTAAATAAATCTGCTGATGTATATGATGTTATTTTAGATACTGTATGCTCTCAACATTACATGGCAATAAGATGATTATGCAAATCCTGAAAAGCCAACTAAAGTAACTTGGGTTATTCAGAGCAAATAATTAATCCTCACTATAATAACACAAGTAACGTCACCTTAAATCATGTATGCTAGATAACAGACTAAAAAAGTGAAATTCTTTTTCCTTGTGATAGTCATACACCACATTCAATCAGCAATGAGCATTTGATGTTCAATAAGGACCTACACTTTCCATTTTGAGTTTATGTTAATGTGTTTCTGAATTTGCTGTTGTGTGTTTGGTTTTGGGCAGTATTGAGTACTTCACAGCTCCAGAGTCCTAGGTTCAATCCTGAGCTCGGGTTACTGTCTGGGTGTAATTTCTTTTCATGTTCTCCCTGTGTGTGCATGGGCTTCCTCCAGATTCCTCTTTTTCTTCCCACCTCCCAAACACATGCTAGTAGGTTCATTGGCCAAGATATATTGCCCATAGAAGTGAATGAGTGTGTGGATGTGTGTTTCCATGGTGCCCTGTGATAGACTTGCATCCCATCCAGGGTGTATAGCCACCTCACACCCAGTGTTCCACTGCGACCCTGACCAAGATAAGCTGTTACTGAAAGTGAGCGAGTAATTGTTTGGTTTTGCTGCTGTTTCTGAATTTGCTGTTGCATTTTTGGTTTTACACTTATTGGCCACTGTACATCTATAATTCTGGTAAGACCATGGACTACATTTGGATTTGTTTGACTGTTTTTCTAAAATTTGATAATATTTTATGCCATTAATGTTTATAATGTTGATTGAAACAGATCAGCAGCCCAGGTATGATGGCGCCGTATCTACTATTATACTTGTAGCGCTTCACATAACTAGGCAAAACATTTTGTAGAATGAGATTTGAATCAATATTGTGTATCAGCCGATACTCATGGCTTTGAGATCAGCATTGTATTGAAAATGGGAAAATTGGATCAGTGCATTTCAATAAATAAAAAAAACACCCCAAATACTGTTTAATTGCTTTGTCTCTTCAAAAAGTATATGTGTTGATTGATTTAGCTAGGTTTTTTTTCGTTTTTTAAGTGTTTCCGATGTGATGTACTGGTTAACTAAAATAAATTCAACAGGTTATATATTTCATTCATTCCCACAGATCAAAAAGAAGCAGCAGGATGTAGTTGGGTTTCTTGAAGCTCTAAAAATTGAATATGCTCAGCTTGACATTGCCTCAAATGAAGAAAATCGCATGTGGATGAGGGAGAATGTACCTGGAGACAAGAAGCCCTCCAATGGAATCCCACTTCCACCTCAGATCTTCAATGAGGACAACTACTGTGGGGTTAGTAAGTTAGTGATGCCATGGTCTGCTTACAGGAATCAGTTCTACAGTGCTGTGAAAAAGTATTTGCCATCTGATTTCTTCTGTTTTTGTGCATATCTCATAGTAAATAGTTTTAGATCTTCAAATGTTATACAACATAAAACATAGGCAACCTGAGTAAACACAAAATACAGTTTCTAAATGATAGTTATTTATTGAAGCAAAAAATCCAATATCAACTGGGCCTGTGTGAAAATGTATTTGCCCTCGTAGTTACTAGTTCCCCAAATCTATGAAACTGCATTCATAATGGGGTTCAGCTAGACTATATTATAATCTAGACTAGATTATCTCCAAATAAAAAAACTCGGCATAGTAGTGAACCTTCCCAGAAGTGGCCGACCTTCCAAAATTCCTCCAAGAGCTCAGCAACTACTCATCCAGCAAGTCACAATAGAGCCAAGGACAACATCAAAGGAACCACAGGCCTCTCTTGCATCAATAATGGTTACTGTTCATGACTCGACTATCAGAAAGACACTGGGCAAAAATGGCATCCATGGAAGAGTGACGAGGTGAAAACCACTCACGTAGAAGAACATTAAGGCTCATCTGAATTTGCCGAAACACCCCTTGATGATCCTCAAACCTTTTGGGAGAATGTTCTGTGGATTGACGAGTTGAAAGTGGAACTGTTTGGAAGACAGGGGTCCCGTTACATCTGGTGTAAACCAAACACAGAATTCCAAAAAAGAACATCATACCTACGGTCAAGCATGGTGGTGGAAGTGTGATGGTGTGGGGATGCTTTGATGCTTCAGGGCCTGGGCAACTTGCAACAATTGAGGGAAACATGAATTCTGCTCTCTACCAGAAAATCCTAAAGGAGAATGTCCGGTCTTCAGTCCATAAGTTGAAACTCAAGCACAACTGGATTATGCAGCAAAACAATGATCCAAAGCATAGTAGTAAATCCAGCTCTGAATGGCTAAAAAAAAAAAAAAATGATAGGTGTTCAAAAAAAAAATACTAAAAACTGTATTGTGTGTTTACTCAGGTTGCCTTTGTTTTATGTTGCATTTCATTTGAAGATCTAAAACTATTTAGTATGAGATATACACAAAAACAGAATAAATCAGCAAATACTTTTTCACAGCACTGTACATATCAAGACCTTAGTTGGGTTTTACCAACATAGTAGTTCTTTCTTGTAGTTAACCTGGTAAAACACTCTCAAATTCAGTTAGCTTCAGTGAACCTGGCTGTGATTTTCATAGGAGGAAGTGAGTGAGCAAGATAAAAAGATTTTGCTGAACTCAACCGAGAGGTGCAAAATCTTAGTTGTGCTTTATTTTTCAGTTCCATTTCTTTCTCTTCCTGATATTGTCGCTAGTTGTAACCCACCACAATGCTGAAAATGGCCAGAGAAACACACCTCTGTTAGGATGTTTGACTGAATTTGAAGAAATGTTTTTCTTGAAGAATATGATTCCTACTATATTTCCTACTTCTATAATTTCTGTTAGTCTACAAAACACAAACAGAAACAATGTTGTGTGTTACAGGACTATGACACGTTCTTTGATGCCAAAGAGGACAATTCAGTTTATGAATTCCTGGGTTTGACCCCTCCACCTGGCTTCAAGGTCAGTATTTTCTATTGGTTAGTATATTTTATGAAGGCATATTTAGATTTTTTTTTTATAAGATGAAATGCTTATACTTGTGGAAGTTGGTGTTTTCTTATGTTGCATGATATGTAGTTGCAGAAGGTTTCTGAACTCTTTGGAACTACCTGGATTTCTGCATTAATTAAGCTACTCTTAATATTGGCCCTGATCCTGCCTAACTAATAACACACAAAGAATTGTACTTTTCAAGTTTTATTGATCACAATAATCTCCACCAAATGTTTCCTGTAGATTCCATGTTCATGCCTACAAATAAGAGGCCATTGCTTTGTATTTATTTGTTTATTTGTTTTATATATTTATTTGTGTATTTATTTGGGATTTGTATTTACAACGGTGTTTATGGGAACTGCATTTTTTGCAGGAATTGTTCTCTTCGGGTCATGCCACAACATCTCAGTTTGGTTAAAATATGGATTCTTTATTATTATTATTATTATTATTATTATTATTATTATTATTATTATTATTATATTTGAAACAATTCTCGCATGTTTTGGTTCACTGTCATTGCATCATCCAACCTCTGTTAAGCTTCAGGTGACACACTGCTGCTCTGAATTTCTCTGTAAAGTTTCTTGATGCCATGTTGACTTTGTTGTTCCTTCAATGATTGCAATCTCTCCAGGCCCTGAGGTAGCAAAGAAGCTTCAATCCACAATGCTCCCACCACCATGCTTCATAGTTGGGATGATTGTTGGGTTTTGGTGTTTGCATGCAGTACATCTTTTCCTCCAAACATAATCGTCTATTTTTTTCCAAAAAGTTACATTTTTGTCCAGAAAACATTCTGATGTGTTTAAATGGTGTGTCCAGTACTGACAAAACAAGTAGAATTGTTGGTTTGACATTTCTTTAAGCAGATTGCTTTTGTCTATAATTGTGGTCAAACCACAATTTATGAGTAAATACTACAGAATAAAACAGAAATCTTTGTAATTCCAAATGATTCACAGATTTTTCATTGCAGCTATATATAAAAGAATCCTGTAACCACCAACACTTCTGTTTTTTTTCCTTTGTTCAAACTCTAACAGGTGATGTAAATGATATTGTCCTGGTTAGCTTAAATCTTTTGGTACAAGATGGTTCAGGAGAACATTGATGATGAGCCTGTAATGTCAAAATCTCCCCGAAAATTTGAAAGGAATTCACCATCATTTTCAATACTTATTTATATCCACCTCATCTGTAGCATATATCTGATTACCATGGACTTTCCAATATGTAGTCTCTTTTTTTTTAATAAGTTTTGAGTCATCATACATGCGCTACAAACGTGGTAGATATAGATTTGGCTGAAAACACTGGAGTATTTATTTAATATTGTCAACCATACCCTATCTAGGAAGTCAAGATTTCAGCTGATTTGCAAACTGAACTGTGCTGAACTTTAATTATTCTTTTACATTCAGTCTCCGGTTTTCTTGGTGTCCTATTGTCCAGATGGCTGTTGTTTATGATTTTTTTTCTACTGCTGATACACTTGATTCAACAAACAAAATTTAGCTGATCAGTTGGATCATGTGTGTCAGCAGTAAGACCAGCTTGACATTCATAAACATTGTTTACATCAGTTTTTTGGGGAATGCTGATCTCTTTACCTTTAGAAAGATGCAATCACAGAAGAGGAGCAGAACGAAAATACACCAGAGGTGACTTCGCCAGGGGAGGAGGGAGGAGAAGAGATTAAGGAAGAGGTCGTACAGGTGGCACAGGACGAGCCTTCAGAAGAGACTAAAGAGGAAGAAGAAGAGGCAAAAGAAGACAAAGAAGAAGACACAAAAGAAGAAGAAAAAGAAACAGAAGTACAAGACAGTGTATTTCAGCTCTTTGGTTAAACCCTTTCCTCCTGGTGCACTGTTTTCTTAACTCTACCTCTCATCCATTCTCTCAATAATGCTTTCTTTTCTGTCTCCCTGATCTCCTGTGGTTTGGCTCCTCCACACTCCTCCCCTAACCTTCTACCTGTAATACATTAATTCTGAGTTTGTTGTTCTCCAGGTCTGTTGGACATGCAACCATCCCCAATTTTAATAATTTCCTCATTTTTCCTTGTTCTCATCTAAGCCCTCGCACAGCTCTCACTGCATGATTAGCACCTTAATTTTATATGGATTATTGAGTTATTATTGAGTCTGGAAAAATGGGGAAGACTTCTGATTTCATGACAGGGATTTCTGTACTAATGGAGAATTTTCCTTTATCTTTCCACTAGAAAATGCCATATGCAGAGGAGGAAGAGCAGGTAAAGTATTGAATCATTTTCTCATCCTCTGACAGGCTTGGTCATACTGTATACTCTTAATCAGGGGAGGTTTTTCATAGTCATTGGCTCAAGGGACAAGACTGGGAGTAGTGAGTGTACATAGCCCCAAAAATAAAATAAATTGTCTCATGAGGTTGGAGGTGAGCTTACATGATGCTCTGTCCCTTAAAACACATAAATGCCCTCCACTAATATTGGCACCCTTGGTAAATATGAGCAAAGAAGGCTGTAAAAAATTGTCTTTATTGTTTAATCTTTTGATCTTTTGTTCAGAAAATTCACAAAAGTACTCTGCTCTAATGGATATCAAACAATTGCAAACAAAACACAGGTTTATCAAAAAAGAAAAATATATATTTGTTAAATATAGGTGTGCAACAATTATTGGCACCATTTCAGTCAATACTTTGCGCTACCTCCCTTTGCCAAGATAACAGCTCTGAGTCTTCTCCTATAATGCTTGATGAGGTTGGAGAATACATGGCAAGGGATCTGAGACCATTCCTCCATACAGAATCTCTCCAGATCCTTCAAATTTCGAGGTCCACGCTGGTGGACTCTCCTCTTCAGTTCACCCCACAGGTTTTCTATGAGTTTCAAGTCAGGGGACTGGCATGGCCATGGCAGGACCTTGATTTTGTGGTCAGTAAACCATTTTTGTGTTGATTTTGATGTATGTTTTGGTCACTGTCCTGCTGGAAGATCCAACCACGGCCCATTTTAAGCTTTCTGGCAGAGGCAATCAGGTTTTCATTTAATATCTGTTGATATTTGATAGAGTCCATGATGCCATGTATCCAGAATGTCCAGGTCCTCTGGCAGAAAAACAGCCCCAAAATATTAAAGAGGCACCACCATATTTAACCGTGGGCGTGAGGTACTTTTCCATATGGCTACCTCTCTGTGTGCACCAAAACCACCTCTGGTGTTTATTGCCAAAAAGCTCTAGTTTGGTTTCATCTGACCATAGAACCCGATCCCATTTGAAGTTCCAGTAGTGTCTGGCAAACTGAAGACGTTTGAATTTGTTTTTGGATGAGAGTAGAGGCTTTTTTCTTGAAACCCTTCCAAACAACTTGTGGTGATGTAGGTGACTTCGGATTGTAGTTTTGGAGACTTTCTGACCCCAAGACGAAACTAACTTCTGCAATTGTCCAGCTGTGATCCTTGGAGATTTTTTGGCCACTCGAACCATCCTCTTGGTTCAAATTCAGGTTGATTCATAACATTTCCAGTTGACTGGAACTTGTTAATTATTGCCCTGATGGTGGAAATGGGCATTATCAATGCTTGTGCTGTTTTCTTATAGCCACTTCCCATTTTGTGAAGCTCAACAACCTTTTGCCGCACATCACAGCTATATTCCTTGGTCTTACCCATTGTTATGAATGACTAAGGTAATTTGGCCTATGTGTTACCTCATATTTATACCCCTGTGAAACAGGAAGTCATGGTTGAACAATTTCCTGTTCCTAGTCACCCAGGTGTACTAAAAAAATATCAATTTGAATATACTTCAAATATACTTTTCTCATATGAATTCATAGGGGTGCCAGTAATTATTGCACACCTATATTTAACAAATATATTTATTTATATATTTTTTAATAATAAGATAAGATAAACCTGTGTTTTGTTTGCAATTGCTTGATATCCATGAGATCCTATTTTTGTATATTTTTTTTTAACAAAATATCAAAAGGTTAAACAATAAAGACAATTTTTCACAGCCTTCTTTGCTCATATTTACCAATGGTGCCAATATTGGTGGAGGAGACTGTAAATGGAAGAATGGCTTGTAGGAATACAAGAAGATGGACCCAAGAGTGAATAGATGGTAGATGTAGGACAGGATGGTTTTTTAAAATGGAGAATTGTGTTAAATTGTAAGTTACATTCCTTATTATTGTTGACAGTACTGTATTTTTCTGCCTCTTTGACAGGATGGTGAAGAAGAATATGAACAGGTAATGTGTTTTTAACATTATTTTTAACAAATAAAATCTCTGGTATCTACATAATCAATGAAGACTGCAGTCTCTACAACTATAGTAATAATTATTTGTTCTCGACTGTAGAGAGACATACGTTGGCTTATTTTACAGTACATACTGTATTTAAATTTTTATAATTGTATATCATATAAGCCTGGGTTTAGTGTTAGAATGAGTCTAATGCATCAGATCAGTATTTTCTTTCTTTCTTTCCGTCTTTATTTCTGCCTTTATTTCTTTCTGTCTTTGTTGTTCCCCCCCTGAGAATTACAAAAAGTTCAGAAGTGTCATAGATGTTAAGGGATTTCCCCCCATGAACGTATAGGGAATCTAGGAACAATGAAAACAAAAACATAATTATTTTTATTGACTGTTTAAAGGAAAAGATGAACCCACAGTTTCAGAGCTAGATGAATGTTTAAAGCTCTTTACAACTCTTTATTCACCGGAGTGTAATCTGACCTCTGACCTCATCTGTTTGTGAAAAGTCCTGCAGTCCATCAGCTTGTTTCTTTTTTTCAGCTATGTGTTCGTGTGTCTGTGTGTCTGGACTGCTAACTCGTCCCTACTCTCTCTTGTAGCCTGTCATTTGCAAGTTTCTTTCCTTTATTACCTTGCTATATCCCCACAGGCTACATGGATTCACTTCAGGTTTTAGAGGATTTTCACTGTTCTTTTTCAGCACACACTTTGATTCAGCATGACATTTTGCACATCATACATGTTGACCACAAGTTTATTTAATAAATATTCTGGCTATTGGACCCCTAGATCTAGAGATTTTTCCAGCACTTTCCACCAGCAGAACCAAGTTAGCCCCAAGCTGACATTATTTACAGGCCTACTTGTTTTTGAGTTATTGTGGTTTGGATTAAACCCATCTCACTCATATATGCTAATAATAGAAGAACACAATAGGAAATATAATAACTTTAGATAATGGTGGGTTGTGATTTCCAGCATTCTTACATTCTTTAAAAAAACAACAAAAAAAAAAACATGAATCCCATGACTTTGTAGACCCCACTTTAAGTATCACTGGTCTAATATTCACTGGTCTAATACTCAATATATGAAATTTGAATGTGCAGCTGTAGGTTGTCATATGTAAAGACATGTAAAGAAAAAAAATCCAAGCTGATTTGCCAAACGGCTAGCCTCATCTCTGGAGGATGAGCATCGTTTTGTGTTTGACTATGCAAATTAGTGTCTTTCTACCTAAGGATGCAAATTATGGGATGGTGTGAATATGAATGCATTAATACAACAGCCACAATGTGATTTAGTAAGCGTGAAAGTCACTGCAGGAATGGCAACTGTCATCCAAAAATAAAAGTCCTAATTTCTCAAAAATAGGACTTAATATTAATTCTGAAGACAATAGCATTTAAAGAGTGGGTTTTCTTTACACATACCTTATTAAGAGGCATCAATTGTGTCTACACTCCTTTAGATTGTGTTTAACTCATGTTTTGTACGTATCTCGGCACCTATAATTGCATTTAAACTTGACGTGTATTTATGCATATACACCAATCAGCCATAACATTAAAACCACAGGTCACATGAATAACATTGATTATCTCATTACAATGGCACCTGTCGAGGGGTGGGATATATTAGGCAGTAGGTGAACAGTCTTGAAGTTGATGTGTTGGAAGCAGGAAAAATGGGCAAGCGTAAGGATGTAGTTTAGGATCTGCTGCTAACGTCTTGGTGCCAGATACCACAGCACACCTTCAGAGGTCTTGTGGAGTCCATGCTGCGACATATCAGAGCTGTTTTGGCAGCACAAGGGGGACCTAGACAATATTAGGCAGGTGGTTTTAATGTTATGGCTCATCGGTGTATGTGTGGCAAGTGATCATTTACTCTTCCAGGATTTGTAAAAATTTACACACTTTATTAGGGATCTTAATAAACAAGCGTATAAAGTAATGACATGGCCATGTGGTGTAAAAACAGTGGGAAATCTTGATGTATGTATTCTTTCTGATTCAGTCCCCACTGCTTCAAACTTCTTTTACATTTGACTTCATACCTTACCATTGAACACTTCACTGCAAAGAGTCTTTTACATTAACTGTTTATCTTTCTCTATCTCTTTCAGGTCTGCTTTTGAAAATTTTTTTTTAATATCATCTGTTTTTGGTTAACTGTTGTGCCGTTACATTCCTACCATTTTCTTGTTCTCTGTGTAGCATGGTGTGTTCAGTCCTCAAACTGGACCGAACTATATGAGCTTTCAAAAAATTAACCACTTTTCACATCTTTAAACCCTTTTTGCCCCTTCTGTCCATGTGCGGTCGCTCAGGGAGAAGAGGACTTGATGTCTGAGGTAACTTGGCTCCTATTTTCTTTGAAAACTGTTTGGGTTTGTTTCACAGTAAACACAGTGATCTGGGTTTATTTCTCATTGTCCACCAGATAGAACCTCCTCTGCCTTACCTCTCTCCTCTCTAACCGCCTCTCTCCCTAGTCCTGCACCTGCTGGTTTGATTCTCCTCTATACACCCCATACACAAAACAGCCCTTTTATTCCTTTTACTGCATGTGTCTCTCGTGTGTGTGTGTGTGTGTTTTCTCTCTTTTGCCCATCACGTGAGCAATGCCTTTGACCCTCTGCGGTTCTGTCTTAGGAGGAGGAAGAACTTCGACAGCTTGAGGTAGATCACAACTCTCTCTCTCTCTCTCTCTCTCTCTCTCGCTTTTCTATCTCCCCATCTGCCTGTCTAATGTGTTAATGTGATGGTTGTGGACCAAACCTGATACAGGGACATACATATTTTTAATGCTTATACCACAGTGCTGCTGAATTCTGAAATCTGATTGGTCAGAAGGAGTTGATTAATTTTCTATAACCATACTCCTATGACATAATGTAAGATTTAAAAACGTGTTATTTAGCAAGACAAAACATCAAATCATTGTTATGGTGAAGGTTTCTGTGAGGAGAAGTTTATTTAATATAACATTCACAGGTAAAGCTACAACTTTAAGTTTTCCACCACAGGAAAGTCTTCAGTCTTTGGTTTCTTCATAACAAGCTGCATTTTTTCAGTTTTATTAGCTTCAAGAGAAAATGAGAGAACTACTGTTTTCATATAACTACTGTAATGAAAGTCATAACAGGAACTAATTTCTTTCATATAAATGGATACAATTACAACCTCAATTCTAAAAAGTTGGGACACTGTGTAAAATAAAAACAGAATGCAATGATTTGCAAATCTCATAAACCCATATGTTATTCACAATAGAACATAAGCATATCAAATGTTTAAACTGAGGAAATGTACCATTTTAAGAAAAAAATAAGGTAATTTTGAATTTGATGGCTTCAACACATCTCAAAAAAGTTGGGACGGGGGCAACAAAAGGCTGGAAAAGTAAGTGTTACTAAAAAGAAACAGCTGGAAGAACATTTTGCAACTAATTAGGTTAACTGGCAACAGGTCAGTAACATGATTGGGTTTAAAAAGAGTATCTTAGAGAGGCAGAGTCTCTCAGAAGTAAAGATGGGCAGAGGTTCACCAATCTGCGAAAAACTGCATCTACAAATTGTGGAACAATTTCAGAATAATGTTCCTCAATGTAAAATTGTGAAGACTCTGTTGAAAATCAATATTGCATGCCCGTGATCTTTGGGTCCTCAGGCGGCACTGCATTAAAAACAGGCATGATTCTGTAATGGAAATCACTGCATGGGCTCAGAAACACCTCCAGAACTCACTGTCTGTGAACACAGTTCGCCATGCCATCCACAAATGCTGCTTAAAGCTCTATCATGCAAAGAAGAAGCCATATGTGAACATGATCCAGAAACACCGCCGTCTTCTCTGGGCCAAAGCTCATTTAAAATGGACTGAGGCAAAGTGGAAAACTGTTCTGTGGTCAGACGAATCGAAATTTGAAATTCTTTTTGAAACCCATGGACGCCACTTCCTCTGGACTAAAGAGGAGAGGGACATTCCGGCTTTTTATCAGCGCTCAGTTCAAAAGCCTGCATCTCTGATGGTATGGGGGTGCATTAGTGCCTATGGAATGGGCAGCTTGCACATCTGGAAAGGCACCATCAATGCTGTAAGGTATATACAGGTTTTAGAGCAACATATGCTTCCATCCAGATGACGTCTTTTTCAGGGAAGGCCTTGCATATTTCACCAAGACAATGCGAAACCACATACTGCATCTATTACAACAGCATGGCTTCGTAGTAGAAGAGTCCGGGTGCTGAACTGGCCTGACTGCAGTCCAGACCTTTCACCAATTGAAAACATTTGGCGCATCATGAAACTAGAAATACGACAAAGAAGACCCAGGACTGTTGAACAGCTAGAATCCTGTATCAGACACGAATGGGACAACATTCCTCTCCCAAAATGTAAACGGACTGTTGTTAAAAGAAGGGGGGATGCTACACAGTGGTAAACATGGCCCTGTCCCAACTTTTTGAGACATGTTGTTGCCATCAAATTCAAAATTACCTTATTTTTTTTCTTAAAATGGTACATTTACCTCAGTTTAAACATTTTATATGTTTTCTATGTTCTGTTGTGAATAAAATATGGTGCAAATCATTGCATTCTGTTTTTATTTACATTTTACACAATGTCCCAACTTTTTTTTGGAATTGGGGTTGTATGATATGTCTGTCTTTAATAAATAAAACATTTTAATTGTTGGCAAATCGCTGTGGTATAAAAGGAATAAAACACATTGGGATGCATGGTTCATGTCGACCCACATCACACCACCAACTCTCTGATGCCCGTCATGTTTTATTTGTTACATAATGCAGCACATGCACTACACTAGTGGAACCAATATCAGGTGTTAGCCATTAAGGCAGCAATAAACACTGTGTGTTAGGAGTGTACATAATTGTTGCATCTCAATTCACCCACTATGAGTACTAGTGTAACTAGTATAACTAGTATGTTGAAAAGAGTATCCCAAAGGTACCCGGATGGTCTGCTATTTCCTGTAAATTTTTAGAAGTGTGGATCTGTGGACTCTTTGTCAGCTAATATTTCCCACAACTCCTTGCACAAGGGAGGAGGAGTTTTGTGATGGTTTACTTTGCTGAATTCAAGCATGCATGTTTAGAGAGGTTTAAATGAAATATGGAAAAATAAATCAAGGGAATGATGAAGTAAACTACATAGTATAAATTATATAAGGAATAATGAATGAAGAAAAGCTGAAATGCTACGAGGAGTTTGTTTACTGTGACAGTGTGCGTAACGGGGCAACAACCTTCTCTTCCGTTACATGACGTGTCAGTGTGTCCCAGTACTTGCATAATCTTTTGCTACACACTCAAGAGTATGCACTTTTTCTTCACAAAATGAGTACATAATTTTAGTACATAGTGTAAGTAGGCGTATTGAGATGCAGCAAATGTAAAATGTGTCCATGTGGGTTTGCTCTTGTTTTTTCAGTTTCCTCCCAAAAACATGGCAGTAGGTGGATTGGCTATGCTAAATTGCCTTTAGTTGTGAATGCATATGGGAATGTGTGTTTGCATGGTGCGCTGTGAATGATTGGAATTTAAAATGAGTTTGTACTCCCAGCTTACATCCAGTGTTCTCGGGATACGCTCAAGGTCCACAGCAAACCTGACCAGAATAAAGTGCTTACTGAATGAAATGAAATGAATGAATGAATGAATGAATGTATTACCATGACATCCCCCATCCTCCACCCCCCCCCAACATCTTTTAAATAAAAAAAAAATCTCTTTGCTTTCCTCTCTGCTAAATTGTCTCTTCTCACTGTCTGAAATCCAACTCTGTTCAGACTATCACCAGCCTCTGGTCTCTGCTTTTCCACACTAAACACCCATCGAGTGTTGCATTTTTCTTCTTTTTTTTTTTTTTTCTTCAGTGTGTGAAACAGATCTCAATTTTAGCCTGACTGCACACACAACATCTGAGTGTCTGTAGCTTTGTTTTGTCTCTCTCTATTGTTGTCATTGTTCTACTGTTTGTGGTCTAAACCTTTGGGGCACATTTTGCATGTTTTAATTGATTTCCTTGCTGCTATTTCTCTGACTCAGGAAGAAGAAGAGGCGCAAGCATCAGAGGTATAAAAGCTCACTGCATTGCATGTGTAGTGGTTTTAGAGGGCAGAGGTCTTAACAGGTTTTTGTGCTGTGTTTTAATCCAAAGCTTTATAATATATACATCCACATCCTGGAGTATGAAGACAGTTTTCTCCCTGTTTTCTCAATGATTTATGATCTCAAGGTCCACACACATTGTAAAGGGTAAAATTTGTTCTCAAATCATTGTTGAATCTTCCCAGAGTAAATTAGCACAATAACAAGCACTTAAATGGACATTATTTCTGATATACAGTATGTGTACAGTCAAAATATCTATTTAAAATGCAAAATATTATCTTCTAATTTGTATTTGATGGCCATAGGGGGAAAAAAAAAAAGTAATTTGTATAAAAATTGTTTGTTCTGGATTGAAAATAGTTTTGTTCATTTTGATACAACGGGGTTTTGTCTATCATACAACAGTGAAAATGTAAATGTTCTCCTGATGGAGGGGTAGAGAATGCTTCCCTTCTCTATCCCTACTGTCTAGAGAAGAAGTGGACTGTGTTCACCTCATGGAGTTACAAATTTGTTCTGTGTAACCCCCCATCAATGATGGTGATCCCACACTTCTGTTCATCACTGAAGAGAATACACAGTTTGTCTTCTGTGACACAGTGGAATTGATGTCCAGTAAAATACCCATACCCATACCCATACCCTTGTATTATATTTGTCTATTCAATAATAGTATGTCACGTGAATATACTTTCATAACTAAACTAACATTTGCAGTCTTTTTACTTTTGCTCAAAACATGATAACTGATTAATTAACTCAACTAAACAGCTCTTATTTCAGGTATCAAATGTTAGTATTGTTTATAAAGACCAATTCAGATCTGTTTTTGTGCTACAGGAGGGAGAAGAGGCTGAGGACTGAGGATAGGATAAAGAGGATCAGGACAATTAAGGTATGTGTTGTTCTCCACTCCCACCACTAGATGGAGCGATAGGGTAAATTTGATCAAAATGTTCTAGACGGTGTACTGTATGCTTGAGATAAATGTAATGAGGTGCTAATTTTCTTTTCTTTCGTTTCTTTTTCTTTCTTTCTTTCTTTCTTTCTTTCTTTCTTTCTTTCTTTCTTTCTTTCTTTCTTTCTTTCTTTCTTTCTTTCTTTCTTTCTTTTTAAACTAATGTTGTTAGCCAGCTAGCTAACATGAGCTTACCTGACAGGAGGTCTGAGTTTTTAATTTTTTTTAATTTTTAATTTTTTAAAATTCTTTAATTATTATTCATATTCGTATACTGTATGTTCGTAGGATTCACTGCTATAGTTATCATGAACTAGCCAGATTTCTGAGAGGATTTTAGCATTATATATATATATATATATATATATATATATATATATATATATATATATATATATATATATATATATATATATATATATCAATGTTTATTTATAAAGCACATTTAAAAACAACCGAGGTTGACCAAAGTGCTGAACAGTAAATAAAGGAATAAATTAAAACAGAGACAAATAAAGACAAAATAAACCAACGATAAAAGTCATGAATATAAAAGACCCCAAAATAATAATTTAGTTAGGGGATGTCTCACTGAGAATGTTAGCTAGCTAGTGAGTTTTTCTATAGAATTTCTGAGAGGATTTTAAAGTAATATTTATGTTTATCATTTTTACTGATTATAGGCAGCTATTTATTACGAACTAAACCTGATAGAATTTCTGAGAGAAATTTGAAGTTATATTCATGTTCATGGGTGTCACTATAATGTTAGAAAGCTAGTTATTCTGAACTGAACTGATAGAATTTCTGAGAGGATTTTAAGGTATATTCATATATCTGTTCATATGCTTCACTGCTAATGTTAACCAGCTAGTTATCATGAATTAACCTGATAGAATTTCTGAGAGGATTTTAAAGTCATATTTATATTCTGTATGTTAATATGTTTTAATGGTAATGTTAGCCAGCTAGGTATTATGACTACCCTGAATTTATGAGAGGACTAATAATAGTGCTTATATGTGATTATTTTCACTGCTTATTCTAGGCAGCTAGTTAACGTGATCACCTATCATGAATTCTGAGAGGTTTTTGCGAATTAATAGTTTCTACTATTATCCATTGCAGCGTACAGAGAAAATAACCAAATTTCTGTTGATGTGTTTCACAAATATTGACTCCCACCCTCCATGACAGCCTCTGCTTGAAGACCATGAAGATGTTTAGCACAGGACATTTTCCACACAATGGTCCTGGGGTGCGTGCTCACATGGACACTTTCTGGAACTTAGACATGAACATCAGAACCACCAAACTTAAATGAAACTGCTGTTTTCCTTCCTCTTTAGCTACCTTTAGTCTTTTTTTTTTACTATGATGAATTCAGAGGAAGGAGATTTTGTAATATCTAAAGGTATAATGGTTTAGCACATGTGCTGTGGCATTGCTCTTCTCAGTGCCATGTTGCATGCTTTATGTTTAGAAGAATTTACTACTGTTTTAGAAGATAGTACTGATAATCCTGCAGTCTGTTATAGTTGTAGGTACACCATAACCAGTAGTGTGTAACTGCAACCCGGACGGCCGACAGCGTGAAGGCTGGAAGTAAACTGCTCTTTCTAATCAGTACTTGTGGTTTTATAATCATGTATTTGATTACATAGCATTGATATTGTTGCATCATTTCTATCCTTTCTATCCTTCATGAGGCTCGGTGTGCAGGGCTGCAGCTAGTCACTAATAAGGTCTGTTTCCAGAATATCATACAGGTTAATTTATTCCTGAATGTGCAGAATATCCAAATATTTTGTCCAAACCTAGTCTTAATCTTTGTTTGGAAAACCCCCCACAATATTTTATTATTAACAGGGGCCTCTCTCTTTCCATCTCCATTTGATTTGAGGTATAAGTTCCGGCTGTAGGCTGCTGTAGTCATGTATGAACTGAAAAGCACTTTTGTTTAATATGAATTGCTGAAAATATTTGAATGCCATTAAAACGTCTGTGGCATAAGATGCCATCTGCTTCATTATTTACTGCATATTTAAAACTCCCTACAAATGAATGTATCGAATTGTGTAGTGTATTGTGTATTGGAAACAACCAAAACATCACATTTATTGACATCTAAACAAAGAAGATGTCAATAAATGTCTAGATGTCTTCGGAAGGCTCTAAATGTGGAAAACATACTGTTGATAATTAATATTTTTTATTTCTGCAAGCATTGGGTTAAGCTCTTTTTCATACCACTTTTCCTTTTGTGGTATCAATACTGAAACCTTGAGTATATATTGCGGTATCAGCACAGATGCGATATTGTTTTCTTAAAAAACTACTATGCTTTCACTTTTTTCCCCCCTGAAGCACTTCACAATTAAACTCTTCCACAAAAAAATCACTTACATTGTGAATATAATAAATATAATAAAAACAATCCTAACAAAAGAAAAACCAGTCAAGTCCAGGTGCAAAAATATATGACTTTTCCAAATACAATTCCAATCTTTGCTATTTGTTACAGGATATAATATCCAATATGTTTTCTTCGGATATTCAATGCGCCATTTCTTCTTCTTATTTTTACTGGTATTAGCCCGAGACCGATACTTGGTGCCATCTCTAGTTTCTTGTTTAATTTTAAAACATTAACATGGAAATTCTTGGTCTTCTGGTCCTTGCCTCTGCTGTCTGTTCAGCCACTACCATCGCTTCACATCAACTTCACCAGGCTAAGTACTGACAGTGACGCCAGTGGGTGCTGTTCTGCCACCAACCCTATGTGCATTACCTAATATCCCACAAAGTGCTGCCAATGATACCACTGAGAGTTCCAGACAGTGTGTGATGACTGGTCACAGACTATGTTGAAGCATCATGTGAAATCTTGAAGGGTAATTGACAGTGGAGGTAGAGCTGCTTGTTTCTCCAAGTCCAGCCTACATGCTAATGTCCCCAGGGAATATTTGCATTACATCACCATGTTCCTTGTCCATTGTTCATTAGATTTACCTGTTTGTAGTGTTTTTGCGTTTACTCTTCCTTTATGAATTTGTCTTTTTCCATAACCATGTCTACCCATAGCAAAAATTATATCTTCATCACTGTATGACAATGCCAGTGTACAGAGTAGTGCCTAATCCTTAATTCAATAATTAAATAAATTTTTGCAAAGTGTAATGTGTATATATATATATATATATATATATATATATATATATATATATACACACACACATACAGGTATGAAATTTTAGGCAGGTATGAAAAAATGCTATGAAGTAAGAATGCTTTCAAAAATAGACATGTTAATAGTTTATATTAATCAATTAACAAAATGCAAAGTGAGTGAACAGAAGAAAAATCTACATCAAATCAATATTTGGTGTGACCACCCTTTGCCTTCAAAACAGCATCAATTCTTCTAGGTACACTTGCACAAAGTCAGGGATTCTATAGGCATATAGTCAGGTGTATGATTAAACAATCATACCAAACAGGTGCTAATGATCATCAATTCAATATGTAGATTGGAACACAATCGTTAACTGAAACAGAAACAGCTGTGTAGGAAACTGGGTGAGGAACAGCCAAACTCTGTTAACAAGGTGAGGTTGCTGAAGACAGTTTACTGTCAATTCATACACCATGGCAAGACTGAGCACAGCAACAAGACAGAAGGTAGTTATACTGCATCAGCAAGGTCTCTCCCAGGCAGAAATTTCAAGGCAGACAATGGGTTTCCAGATGTGCTGTCCAAGCTCTTTTAAAGAAGTAGAAAGAAACGGACAACGTTGGGGACCGTAGACGCAGTAGTCGGCCAAGGAAACTTACTGCAGCAGATGAAAGACACATCAGGCTTATTTTCCTTTGCATTTGGAAGATGTCCAGCAGTGCAATCAGCTCAGACCTGGCAGAAACCTGTGGGACCCTGGTATACCCATCTACTGTCCGGAGAAGTCTGGTCAGAAGTGGCCTTCATAGAAGATACTTCCATACCTCCGATGTGGAAACAGGGCCAAGCGACTCAACTATGCACGAAAACACAGGAACTGGGGTGCAGAAAAATGGCAGCAGGTGCTCTGGATTGATGAGTCAAAATTTGACATATGTGGCTATAGAAGGCAGTTTGTTCACCGAAGGGATGGAAAGCGGTACACAAATGAGTGTCTGCAGGCAACAGTGAAGCATGGTGGAGGTTTGGGGCTGCATTTCTACAAATTAAGTTGGGGATTTGGTCAGAATTAATGGTATCCTCAATGCTGAGAAGTACAGGCAGATACT
Organism: Cranoglanis bouderius; assembly: GCA_023630585.1. Classification (NCBI taxonomy): domain Eukaryota; kingdom Metazoa; phylum Chordata; class Actinopteri; order Siluriformes; family Cranoglanididae; genus Cranoglanis; species Cranoglanis bouderius. The sequence continues at coordinate 3,512,818 of CM042545.1, forward strand.
TATCAATCAAAGGGTTCCAATATTAGTGGAGAGCACTGTACATGCTGTGAGTGGCAGTAATAAAATGCACAGTATTATTGATAGTACTAGGAAATAGTATTTATTTACTCTATAGGTAATTGCTAATATGAATTGTCTAATATTTTAAGCATGCAAAAAAAAGTTGCAACAGAAGGATGATATTCAGACCATGCCTGGCACATGGAACATGACAGATTCTTAGACATTGTACTATAATAAAAAAATTATTTTTTGTTGGTGTTTATTTTTTGTTGTCGTTGTTGTTGTTGTTGTTGCTTGAAGCTCTGCTACTTGCAAGGAGTCATCTGGTTTCTTTCTTTTTTTTCTTTCTGTCTTTTTTTTTTTGGTGCAAGCACTTACTAAGACATTTTTCACTGAGAATTTATTTGCTCCCGGCTGGGTGGAGACAGTTGCTCAGGTACATTTGATTAGGCATATGACATTGTTGATGCCAGTGAAGAAGGCTTCTGGAATGAGAATCGATTGGGCAGTGTTATTCATTCCCATGGCAGAGCAGTTCTATTGGGTGGTGGGCAGAGCAAAAAGAGCAGAATTTGACTCTGATGGAGATTTAAAGTCCATTAGGGTATTCTTGATTTATGACCTTCCACTCCCTTACCAGTCATTCGTATACACTAGCATCCAAGCATACTGCTGACCAATTGACCAGTCGATTGTTTCTCTTCCTGCATGAAACTGCTGTACCCTATTATCTGTATAATTCACTTATTAGAAACAACCAAAACATCACATTTATTGACATGTAGTTTAAGTGAGGATGGCTCTAAATGTGGAAAACTTACTGTTGATAATATTTTGATATAACAATATGAATAGACACCAATCCAGCCTTTAATAAATAATGTAATTGATTGTTAATAATATTCACAATAAACAATTCTTCTGCCACACAATATAATCTGTTACAGCAAGCTCTATTTGCTAAGCAAAATAACAGGCAAAGATTTGGGTATTCTGTGGACAGAACAATGGCTTAGGTTTAATGGATATATTGGTTTAAAACCTGGAGCATTAATACAGAATTCTATTACAGTATCCACAGGTTTGCATATATTAAGGATTTTAAAATGGCTTTGAATTCAGCTCAGCCAATCAGATTTTAGAACTGAAACTATCCATTTTATAAGAGCCCTTTTCTAACTTCCTAAATAAGACTTCTAGATTTGATGGTAGGGCCAGTTTTGAGGAAATTTAAATTCTGTGTTTTTTAATGCCCATATTTAATTTAATCTTATGTTGTTCAATTTTACGTCTAGCTGTATTCAACTTCACATATTTTGTTTTACAATAGTAAAACCCCGTGATTAATATAAACCTGGAAAAACGCCTTTTTGACTACCCATTGCTATTGAAAATATGAATATAGTTTTCATTTCCCAATCTGGCAAGTGAGGTTAGCAATCAGTAACCCAGGCCATGATTTGTGGTGCTATGTGTCAGATATTTCACTGGAAGAGAGCCAGAAATCCATGCCCCCCTTCATAGACAGTAGGTCAGCACATGTGGTCAGCTAATATGTCATTTCTCAAATAAAATGTACGGGTTGCATAAAAAACACAGGGTTTTTTTTTTTTTTACTTGCTTCTCTCAATTTTATCTTAACACATAAAAATTAGTGGTATTCCATTCTGTGATTATGAGGATATTCCATTTATCTCTATTTTATACTGCTACTATGCCTACAGCATAATTCTAACCATAATCTCAGCAACTACACATGACAGATAAAAGCATTAATTTAAAAAAATTACTGGGACTGGTATCCCACACGATGCAACAAAAAATGTTACAGCCTAGGGTGACCATATTTCCTCTTTTTCCCGGACATGTCCTCTTTTTCAGACCTTAAAAAAGCGTCCGGCCAGGATTTCTAAATTAGCGAAAATGTCTGGGATTCGGCTTTAGTTTCATTATGATGTTCTTATGGTCTAATACTTCATTATGTATGCACATATTTGCATTGCTTTAACCCCTCTTTGTCATTCCCGCCTTCTTGCACACCAATTGGTTGATTATAAAAGGCTTGCAGCAACTATTGGCCAAATTCCTGCCTTTCAACCATTAGCCTACTCTCAGCGAGTGTGCGAAGATGAAGCGCTGTTGTGTATGGCATCAAACAAGCTAAAAAGATCATCAGGGTCTTTCTACCCACCATCGACACCTCAGTCAACAACCGCTGCATCCGCAAAGCCACCAGTATTGTGGACGACCCCTCTCACCCCTCTCATGGACTATTCACCCTCCTGCTATCTGGCAGAAGGTACAGGAGCATCCATGCCACCACCTGCAGACTCTGCAACAGTTTCTTCCCTGAGGCAGTCAGATTACTCAACACCCTGCTGCCTCCCAATGCTCACCTAGGCTAGTCAAACACCTAACCCAGTAAGACTCAGTACCACTGTACACCACACTAACCCAGTAAGACTCAGTACCACTGCATACCACACTTTACATAGCTGCATCACTTTATATTATGTAACTCGTTTTTGCTGCCAGTATTGCTGCTATACTTGTGCTGCTACATTACCCCATAGCTTACAGTTTACAGCCCATGTTCTGTGTATTTATTGTTTTGTGCTGTGTATTTGTTGTTTTGTCCTGTGTATTTGTTGTCTTACACTCGTCTCACACTGTTGTGTATTTGCACATTATGTAGTCTTGCGTACTGTTCTGTGTTGCACCATGGTCCTGAAGAAACGACATTTCATTCCAATGTATACACGCTATATAGAGGAATGACAATAAAAGCCCACTTGACTTGACTTTACTTGAAACAGTTGCTTGACAATAGCAGCAAATGACAGCTGTCCTGAGTCGAAACAATGCCAAAACAAAAGTGCAAATTTACAAAGGAATTGCACAAAAAACTCCCATATTTTCGTCCAGGTCAAGATCCGTTGGAAGCAGAATGTTTGACATGGAAAGCTGGCACTTATGTGTCAGTTGTGAATAAAGGTGCAAGTGATTTAGAATCCCACATTAACTCTGCAAAGCATAAGGTGTCAGCAAAAGGTGAGAGTTTATCAGCTAAATTAACTGACTACTTTTTGAGACCAGGTAAAACAGAAGATGCAGTGACTGCTGCTGAGGGAGGTTTTGCATTCCACACCGCTAAACATCACAATAGCTACAGGTCAATGGATTGCACGTCTGCCTTGTTCAAAAAGGTATTCCCTGATTCCGAAACAGCCCAAAAATTTACAAGCGCTCGTACGAAGATAGAAGCTATTCTTAACGCTGTACCAGCACTACATTCTACAGCCGTGGCCAAAAGTTTTGAGAATGACACAAATATTAATTTTCACAAAGTCTACTGCTTCAGTGTTTTTAGATCTTTTTGTCAGATGTTATTAACTGTTACTGAAGTATAATCACAAGCATTTCATAAGTGTCAATGGCTTTTATTGCCAATTACATGAAGTTTATGCAAAGAGTCAATATTTGCAGTGTTGACCCTTCTTTTTCAAGACCTCTGCAATTCGCCCTGGCATGCTGTCAATCAACTTCTGGGCCACATCCTGACTGATGGCAGCCCATTCTTGCATAATCAATGCTTGGAGTTTGTCAGAGTTTGTGGGTTTTTGTTTGTCCACCCGCCTCTTGAGGATTGACCACAAATTCTCAATGGGATTAAGGTCTGCCACTTTTGCCTTGTGGCAAGGTGCCCCATCATGCTGGAAAAAGCATTATTCGTCACCAAACTATTCTTGGATGGTTGGGAGAAGTTGCTCTCTGAGGATGTTTATGTACCATTCTTTATTCATGGCTGTGTTCTTAGGCAAAATTTTGAGTGAGCCCACTCCCTTGGCTGAGAAGCAACCCCATACATGAGTGGTCTCAGGATGCTTTACTGTTGGCATGACACAGGACTGATGGTAGCGCTCACCTTTTCTTCTCCGGACAAGCTTTTTTCCAGATGCCCCAAACAATCGGAAAGGCGATTCATCAGAGAAAATGACATTACCCCAGTCCTCAGCAGTCCAATCCCTGTACTTTTTGCAGAATAGCAGTCTGTCCCTGATGTTTTTCCTGGAGAGAAGTGGCTACTTTGCTGCCCTTCTTGACACCAGGCCATCCTCCAAAAGTCTTCGCCTTACTGTGCGTGCAGACGCACTCACACCTGCCTGCTGCCATTCCTGAGCAAGCTCTGCACTGGTGGTGCCCCGATCCCACAGCTGAATCAACTTTAGGAGACAGTCCTGGCACTTGCTGGACTTTCTTGGGCGCCCTGAAGCCTTCTTCACAACAGTTGAACCTCTCTCCTTGAAGGTCTTGATGATCTGATAAATGGTTGATTTAGGTGCAATCTTACTAGCAGCAATATCCTTGCCTGTGAATCCCTTTTTGTGCAAAGCAATGATGGCTGCAAGTGTTTCCTTGCAGGTAACCATAGTTAACAGAGGAAGAACAATAATTTCAAGCACCACCCTCCTTTTAAAGCTTCCAGTCTGTTATTCTAACTCAATCAGCATGACAGAGTGATCTCCAGCCTTGTCCACGTTAACACTCTCACCTGTGTTAACGAGAGAATCACTGACATGATGTCAGCTGGTCCTTTTGTTGAAGGGCTGAAATGCAGTGGACATGTTTTTTTGGGATTAAGTTCATTTTCATGGCAAAGAGGGACTTTGAAATGAATTGCAATTCATCTGATCATAACATCTTCATAACATTCTGAAGTATATGCAAATTGCCATCATAAAAACTGAGGCAGAAGACTTTGTAAAAATTAATATTTGTGTCATTCTCAAAACTTTTGGCCATGGCTGTACAGTATCTCACAAAAGTGAGTACACCCCTCACATTTTTGTAAATATTTTATTATATCTTTTCATGGGACAACACTGAAGAAATGACACTTTGCTACAATGTAAAGTAGTGAGTGTACAGCTTGTATAACAGTGTAAATTTGCTGTCCCCTCAAAATGCCTTAAGCCTGTTGGGCATGGAGTTCACCAGAGCTTCACAGGTTGCCACTGGAGTCCTCTTCCACTCCTCCATGACGACATCACAGAGCTGGTGGATGTTAGAGACCTTGCACTTCCATGTGAGCATACCCCACAGATGCTCAATACGGTTTAGGTCTGGAGACATGCTTGGCCAGTCCATCACCTTTACCCTCAGCTTCTTTAGCAAGGCAGTGGTCATCTTGGAGGTGTGTTTGGGGTCGTTATCATGTTGGAATACTGCTCTGCGGCCCAGTTTCCGAAGGGAGGGGATCATGCTCTGCTTCAGTACATGTTGGCATTCATGGTTCCCTCAATGAACTGTAGCTCCCCAGTGCCAGCAGCACTCATGCAGCCCCAGACCATGACACTCCCACCACCATGCTTGACTGTAGGCAAGACACAATTGTCTTTGTACTCCTCACCTGGTTGCCGCCACACACGCTTGACACCATCTGAACCAAATAAGTTTATCTTGGTCTCATCAGACCACAGGACATTGTTCCAGTAATCCATGTCCTTAGTCTGCTTGTCTTCAGCAAAGTGTTTGCGGGCTTTCTTGTGCATCATCTTTAGAAGAGGCTTCCTTCTGGGACGACAGCCATGCAGACCAATTTGATGCAGTGTGTGGCGTATGGTCTGAGCACTGACAGGCTGACCCCCCACCCCTTCAACCTCTGCAGCAATGCTGGCAGCACTCATACGTCTATTCTGCAAAGCCAACCTCTGGATATGATGCTGAGCACGTGCACTCAACTTCTTTGGTCGACCATGGCGAGGCCTGTCCTGAGTGGAACCTGTCCTGTTAAACCGCTGTATGGTCTTGGCCACCGTGCTGCAGCTCAGTTTCAGGGTGTTGGCAATCTTCTTATAGCCTAGGCCATCTTTATGTAGATCAACAATTCTTTTTTTCAGATCCTCAGAGAGTTATTTTCCATGAGGTGCCATGTTGAACTTCCAGTGACCAGTATGAGAGAGTGTGAGAGCGATAACACCAAACTTAACACACCTGCTCCCCATTCATACCTGAAACCTTGTAACACTAACGAGTCACATGACACCGGGGAAGGAAAATGGCTAATTGGGCCCAATTTGGACATTTTCACTTAGGGGTGTACTCACTTTTGTTGCCAGCGGTTTAGACATTAATGGCTGTGTGTTGAGTTATTTTGAGGGGACAGCAAATTTACACTGTTATACAAGCAGTACACTCACTACTTTACACTGTAGCAAAGTGTCATTTCGTCAGTGTTGTCCCATGAAAAGATATAATAAAATATTTACAAAAATGTGAGGGGTGTACTCACTTTTGTGAGATACTGTATTGACATTGCTTGGGAAGCAATAGAAGTAATACTTTACTGTGGTGTGTCTACTGATGGGAGCAATCATGATTCCATGAAAGTATTCCCTTTACTTGTTCAGTATTTTGATTGGAAGAACGGTGGTGTACATATACAGACTATTGTTAAAACAAGAGGGGATGCTACACAGTGGTAAACATGGCCCTGTCCCAACTTTTTTGAGATGTGTTGCTGCCGTCAAATTCAAAATGACCTTATTTTTTCCTTAAAATATAAAACATTCCCTCAGTTTAAACATTTGATACGTTTTCTATGTTCTATTGTGAATAAAATATGGGCTTATGAGATTTGCAAATCATTGCATTCTGTTTTTATTTATATTTTACACAGTGTCCCAACTTTTTTGGAATTGGGGTTGTATTAAACAGACATAAACAGGGCAGTGGTAGCTCAGTGGTTAAGACATTAGACTACTGATCGGAAGGTCATGTGTTCAAACCCCAGCACCACCAAGCTGCCATTGTGGGCCCTTGAGCAAGGCCCTTAACCCTCAACTGCTCAGTTGTATAAATGACATAAATGTAAGTCGCTCTGGATAAGGGTGTCTGCCAAACGTCGTAAATGTACCATATTGTGTTTACATTTTATAAACACTTTAGCTCTTGTGAAAACTGTGAATATTGTAGGGCATTTAAAAACTGCTTTGGAATGATCTAAACGTTGACCTGTGTGTCCAGAGAAAATTTTAAGCAACTCAGGATTGAAAATATTCAGAAGTACATGCTAACTAATATCAGATGGCAATGTTCTATTAAAAATAATATTGCTCCAGGAACAACAGGATGATGGTGATCCAGGATGTCCAGAAACCGTGTTCACTGAAGGGCTATGTAGTCCCCATAAAGAGAGCAAAACAAAAAAGTACACTGAAAGATATACACTGCACAGGCTTGTACTCTGCTCATCAGTTTTCTCTGCTCAAGGCTAAAGGCCTCTGGTGTAAATCAGAGCAGGTTAAATATGCGTCAGCTTCCTGGAGCAAGATTGCTCACAAAGCTTTTCATTAAGCTTTGGCAAGCCATAGATCGTTTAGATTAAGTGTTGTCTTGGGCAGCCCCAAATCCGTTGCACTGCAGGCCATGTGCCATCCAAACTGAGACTTGGCAATCAAATATAAAATATGGCAACATAGTGATATAAAGTTAGGAGGTTTAGGCTTTTGACTCATCATATTGTGATCTGGATGTCCTTCAGTCCTTTAAGAAGAAATTGTTTTTACTTCCTTTTTACCACCACTGTACAGGAGTATCCTTTGGGGACAGTGTTGCCGAGCAGCAAAAGCACCTCAAAACTTGGCTAGAAATCACCAGATGATGACATGGAGTAATTTGCATATTTGCATATTGGATCATCACGATCATTTATATATCAAAAGGAAGATTTTTTGAAGACAGAATAGAATAGAAAGAAGTCTTTGGTCTCTGGTCCATGACATCATACAATATTTACAAAATAATGTTTATGGATGGAATAACTCCCTTTTATTGCTTGTAAATATTGCCAAGAAGAGAGCTTAAAACAAAGAACATGAAGTGTGGGACATGGTTGGTATGGGTGGGACAAACAATGGTGATCATTGATTGGTCATTGGGAAAATTAGCTCACTCATGTGCAACTCATTAAGGTTTTACACACTGGTTGTGAGTTGATCGAACCTGCTCTCTGAACTTGCATAACCAGCAGCTATAATGTGAGCTGGAGAGCTGTATTGAGTGCACACAGTTGCTAACGTCTGTTCTTTTTTAAAAAAAATAATAAATAAAGACTTGAATGGGTCTAAAAAGTCACCAGATCTAGTTGCCACTAAGTTGCCAAAACTGTTTGTGAATGAAAATATTCACAATTCACATATTTAATTTCATAGCCATAGCCATGTGTGACCTATGTACTTCTTGACAACAACTGTTGTGTGTTCGTCCCAAAATAATATAATTTTCTTTCTCTGATGTCTTTTGGTTTTGTGACAGTCATAACACACATACAGTACCTTCACACAAACAAATAAATGTAACCTACATACAGATATCATTTAGCATCTAAAATCTGGGACAGTACTGAATTTACATAGCACATTACGGATATCTACAATAATCTAACCTTCTCTTGTGGATCGGGAAAGGCACCATCAATGCTGAAAGATATGTACAGGTTTTAGAGCAACATATGCTTCAATCCAGATTCCATCACATCTTTACTTCAGAGAGCCTCTGCCTCTCCTTTTTATACCCAATCATGTTGACCTGTTGCCCATTAACCTAATTAGTTGCAAAATGTTCCTCCAGCTGTTTCTTTTTAGCCACACTTACTTTTCCAGCCTTTTGCTGCCCCGTCCCAACTTTTTTGAGACGTGTTGCGGCCATCAAATTCAAAATTACCTTATTTTTTTTTCTTAAAATGGCACATTTCCTCAGTTTAAACATTTGATATGTTTTCTGTGTTCTATTGTGAATAACATATGGGTTTATGAGATTTGCAAATCATTGCATTCTGTTTATATTTACATTTCACTCAGCATCCCAACTTTTTTGGAATTGCGGTTGGTATAATCCCAGGATTCTGTGTCACCCAGAAGAGGATGGGTTCCCTTTTGAGTCTGGTTGCACTCATGGTTTCTTCCTCATGTCATCTCAGTAAGTTTTCCCTTGTCATCGTTGCCTCTGCATTACTCAGGGATCTAAATCTGCATCTGGATTTCTGTGAAGCTGCTTTGTGAAAATATCTACTGCTAACAGTGCTATACAAATAAACTTCTGATTTACGTAATTATGTAATGGTGTTGGTCTTGACGATGCTTTTTGACTTCTGTTTGGTTTGGGCACAGACCGTGCATCTGAAAAATATGTCAGTACATTTGCTATTTAGCACTCATTTCTTCTTTGTTAGGGCCAGATGGCCCTGACATGAGGAACAGCTTTCTAATCAGCGCCACTGTCAGATTTATAAATGTTACCCAATCCAAACCCACTCATTATTTGCCTCTCTGTAATGTCTGTTGAGTTATACCCAATTCCTGACTGCAGAAAGGTGATAAACTTGAATTTCTTCAGTCACTGCATATTTGCTATTATGCTATACAGAATGTTTCCTGCTTAAAGAACTTAATTGAATTCAACTTAATTTGTGTAGCGCTTTTAACAACAGACATTGTAGCACAAAGCAGCGTTATAGAAATCCAGATGTAGATTTAGATCCCTAATGAGCAAGCCAGCTGTGAGGGTGGCAAGGAAAAACTCCCTAAGAGGACATGAAGAAACTTCTGGGTAACACTGGATAAATCCTTATAGTATACAGCTGTAGGAGAGTAGAGACAATCAGTTTTTTTAGTTGTGCTTCAAGTCCGTAATCATGCCATGTTTTTTATGAATAATAAGCATTATAAAGAGAAAAGTTGTGCTTGCCATTAGTCAGTTCTTTCCTTCAAACCACAGAAAAATGTTCTGTTGTTTGTCCCTTTGTGTAATTGATTGTACAATGTTTGCTTAGTCTGCTTACTTCTAGCTTTTCCTCTGAAGGCATTTAGAAATCCACCTTACTCATGTTTAGCACACACATTATTGCATTTCACGTGCCTACGCAATCACTGCTGATGATGTGTTATGGATGTGAAGCAGGCCTAAACAACAGAGTCTCAATACACATGAAATCTAGGGGGTGTTTCACCAAGTATATTTACTTTACCAGCCAGCCCTAAGACTGGTGGACACATATGTGGTTCTTCACCAAACTGTTGCCTCAAAGTTGGAAGTACACAATTGTATAGGACATCTTTGTAATTGTAGCATTACAATTTTCCTTCACAGGAACTAAGGGGCTCAAAACTGTTCCAGCATGACAATGCCACTGTGCACAATATGAGGTCCATAAAGACATGGTTTGGCAAGGTTTGTGTTGAAGAACTCAAGTGGCCTCCACAGAGTACACCAGGTCTCCACGCCCAACATCACTGTCTGACCTCACTAATGTTCTTGTGGATGAATGGGCAAATCCTCACAGCCATGCTCCAAAATGTAGTGGAAACCTTCCCATATGAGTGGATTATTATAACATCAAAGGGGGACTAAATCTGGAGTGGGATGGTCAAAAAGCACATATGGGTGTAATGGTGACGTGTCCACAAACTTTTGGCCATATAGTTTATAAACTAAATGTTTCTGAGTATTATCATTTTTCACTTTTTTCACAAAAATATCTGAGGTCGTCCCCTAAACATGTCTTTCTTCAACACTGCACCATTGCCTAAACAATATATATGTGACAGAGCATTTATATACAGTGCCACTCATCACTGCCACTCACTCATACATCAGCAACAGCACACTTTGGCACATGAGCTGTCAGCAATAAGGTTTTGAAAGTGCTGGCCTTGGGCTTTGTAGCAGCACCATGCCTGTAAAGCATCTAAGCAGCACTAAAGTTTACACAGTCAAGGAGAATTTCTTTCTGAGACTATTAGTCTTGATGACAGTTTCATGTCTTACTCACTCTCTCATTATATGCACTCTTATTCATTCTTACAGCAACTCAGTGTGACATTCAAATTATTATAATGCTGTATCATATAAATTATAAACATACATAATTTGTTTAAAAAGCACTACAGAAAATCCACAATGGCAGCCAGTATTATGAGGCTGGGAGGCTGGTCTCTTAGTTACCTTAGAGGCTAACAGATTACTCTGTAAAAATGGCTCTGCAGACGAGTTAATATTCTGAATCCTATAAATCTTAGCTTCATTTTCTGAGAGGAAGAAACCTGCAAGAAGCTACACATTTACCCCAGGGGAGCCCAAGAGAGGAGAAGATGAGCTCCCTATCCAGATGGACCTTAGGACACAGACATTTGGAAATGGAACTATGGTGATGAATATAGAATGTCTCTGCAGTAAGGTGTGCAAGAACCCACATGGTCTGAGAATCCACCAGACCAAGATGAAATGTGTACATAGTTGGGAGGCAGGAAGACGTCAGATGCAAGACTAGTCTGGCTTGGAGTCAACCCACAGTGCCCAGAACCTTCCAGTGATACAAACCCCAGCCCCAGGCAGAGCATCAGAACAGTGGTGGCTCAAGTGAACCCAAGGCAACAAGGAGAAGGAATGGCTCCATATTGCAAAGAGATTCAAGATTCAAAATTTTATTTGTCACATACACAATTATATACAGTATATAACTTGCAGTGAAATGAAAACCTGGCCTACTCCTCTTTAGATTGTGCACTGAATACTAAATTAAAAATAAAAATCAGAAATGAATAAGAAATAAGAAGAAATAAGAAAATAAATATTAAATATATGTACAGGAATGTGCAAAAATGGATGTACAAAATTAGCATGGAATGTGCAAAAAATGGATGTACAAAATTAGCATGGAATGTGCATGAAATGGATGTACAAAATATGCAGTATGTACGTGTGATAACAATACCATACAAAGCGCAAAGTGCAGTGTGTGTGGAGTTTCAGTGCAGTACAGAGTGAACTGTAGAGTCCTTATGGCATCCTAAGGGATCTTTATGGAAGACATGTCTGTGTTGAGGAGTCTGATGGCCTGAGGGAAGAAGCTCTTCCTGAGACTCTCAGTTTTAGCCATCAGACTATGGAAGCACTTGCCTGATGCAGCAGGCTGAACAGACAGTTACCGGGGTAGGTGGAGTCTCTGATGATTTTAGCAGCTCTTGTACTGCAACACCTGGTGTACATGTTGTACAGAGAGGGGAGAGCAGACCCAGAGATGTGCTCAGCTAAGTGCACTACTCTCTGCAGGTCCTGGTTTGAGCAGTTTCCGTACCATGCTGAGATGCACTGAGTCAGTAAACATTCTATAGCCCCGGTATAGAAAGTTTTCAGGATCCTGAAAGACCCTGAGAGAGCCTGAGAGACCTGAGAGACCATGAATTTCCTCAGCAGTCTCAGATGGTACAACCATTGTCTGGCTTTGCTCACCTGAGCTTGAATGTGATGAGTCCAGGTCAGGGTCTCAGAGATGTGTACTCCAAGGTACCTGGAGCTGCTCACTTTCTCCATGGGGGTTCTGCCGATCTCAAGTGGGGTGTAGTTCCACTGCTGCCTCTTCCGGAAGTCCACAACCAGCTCCTTGGTTTTTACTGACATTCAGGGAGAGACTGTTAGCCTAGCACCAAGCTACGAGTTTCTCCACCTCGTCAAGGTAGGCAGCCTCATCGTTGTTGGGGATGAGGCCCATAACCACTGTGTCGTCAGCAAACTTGATGATAGAAGTGGAGCTGTGAGAGGACACACAGTCATGTTTGTAGAGAGAGTACACGCAGTCATGTTTATAGAGCAGGGGGCTCAGGACAAAACCTTGTGGGGCTCCGGTGCTCAGAGTGATGGTGTTGGAGGTAAACTGGCCAACTCTCACTACCTGGGGTCTGCCTGTGAGGAAGTCCAGGACCCAGTCACAGAGGGGAGCATTAAGGCCAAGGTCCCTGAGATTGGAGACCAGCCTGTGTGGGACTATGGTATTGAAGGCTAAGCTATAGTCTATAAACAGCAGCCTCACATAATTCCCTTTACTGTTGTCCATGTGAGTGAAGGTGGTGTGAAGGATGTGGATAGAGGAGCAAAATGAGTTTTTGATAAGCCTCTCAAAAACCTTCATGACAAGTAATGTTAAGGCTACAGGATGATAGTCATTTAGGCAAGAGGGCTTATTGTTCTTTGGCACAGGAATGACAACAGATTTTTTAAGCAGGTGAGGACTACACACTTTGCGAGGGACTCATTAAAGATGGCAGTGTCAGGGCCGACCGCTTTCCTGATGATCACACACTTCAGAGCCGTCTGAACCTCATTCTCCGAGACGGTGATCACGGAGTTTAGTGGCTCACACTGCACGTCGGAAAGCTTGGCACACCACTTTGTGCCCTGACATGAGCCCTGCATTGTACGCAGCTCTGCATGCGTTTACTGCAGCTCGGACAGTTTTATCCAACCATGGTTTCTGGTTTGAGAAAGACCTTATTGTGATGGTGTGTTGTATCCTCAATTAGCATGCTAACAAAGCTAAACACGCTTTGTGTTTGCTAACATGCTAGCATGCTAACACAGCGGAACATCGGAACATTGGAACATATCCCAGTCAACATCATCGAGCGCGTCCTGTAGTGCAGCTTGTGGTTGGTCGGACCAGTGCTGTACCACCCTTATATTCTGGGATGAGGAAAATGGTGGCATGGTCCAATTTACCGAAAGCCGGCAGCGAGTTAGCTTTGTAGCCATTCCTAAATTAAGAATAGCAGTGGTCCAGTGTGTTTGACCTTCTAGTTGTTTTGATAAAAGTTCAGCATGACCTGCCTGAGGTCATGATGAATGCAGTGTCCAGGTGTTTGTTTTGATAAACGTTGAGCACATCATGAGACTTAGACGGAGCCATACTTGTGTCTGCCTGAGGAGGGATGTACACAGCAGTGGCAATGACCAATGTAAACTCATGGGGCAGGTACTGTAGAATGGATGGCACATCATAATCAGATGTTCCAGGTGAGGTGAGCAGGAATGCGACAGCGTGGTAATGTTCCTGGGGTTGCACCATTTGTTGTTCACCATGAAACAAACTCCTCCACCTCTGGATTTACCGGCCTCCACTGTCCTGTCCATCCATAGAATGGAAAAGTTATCAGATGGTGTTACAGCTGGGTCCAGTACCGAGGGGTTCAGCCATGTTTTAGACAGACAGAGTATGTTACATGTCCCCTTGGAATCATATCCTGGCTCTGAGATCGTCCATCTTGTTCTCAAGACACTGCACATTGTTGAGTAGAATACTGGGCAGGGGAGGACCGTGTGCTTTATTTCTCAGCCTGTTGCGAACCCCAGCTTGTTTTCCTCTGTGTTTCTTCTTCTGTCACCTCCGGGGAGCTCTGTGCCACGTAGTATCTCAGATGGCCACATTGGGTTGGAGGGTAAAACGTCGCAAAATAGGTGAGTATAGTGGTTATCAATGTTCGAGAGTATTTTGCTGTTATAAGTGATCAGTGCAGATGTTGTGTGTGTGCAGAAGGAGAGATTAGAAGTAGGTAAAAAAAAAAGTAAATAAGAGCACAGTCTAAGAGGAGCGACCGGGACGGCGTCCAGACACAGCAGCGCCATCTTGAATAGATGCAGCCATCTTGGATAGCTGCAATTTCAGAAACAATAACCAGGGTTGAAGTGGACAGTTGTTCAAGCAATAGAATCTTGCCACCATCATCTGCCTAGCAGCTGAGAGGTTTGGCTTGGAGAAGAAGAGAGCAGCGCCACCCCCCAACATCATGAGCACGTGAATAAGATCCATCAGCCCAGGCAGGAGCTGAAGAGTCCAAGGCACCAATTCAAGGTGGCAGGTGGGGAAATTACTGTATAGGCTCTGGAGGATGCTGAAAGTGATCTGGAGGAGGGGCAGAGCTGCAGACCAGCAGAGGTATGCAGAAGGGACCTGGATTCTGAAGGAGGAACAGTCTAAAAACATTGATCAGTTGAGGATTGCATCGCTGCTCAGTGTAGAAGGGAAGATATTTTTCAGCATTGTTGTGAGGCAGTTAACCAACTTCCTCCTGAAGAATGCCTATATAGACACCTTAGTCCAGAATGGAAGGATCCCAAAGGTACCTGGGTGCCTGGAGCACACTGGTATGGTCATGCTGATCACATGAGCCCAATGGAATGGGGGAACCTGATTGTGTTGTGGGTGGAGGGCCACAAATGAAGTCTGGCATTTGCCAAAGCCCATCAGGGTCCTTGTGGATGAGCAGGAGCTGGAAGCATGGTTATGTGTACCTCTTCCCTGAATCCTGTTGCTTTTGTCAGAGCCAGAATGCAACCAACATCTGTGGCCAGGACCACCTCCTCTGGGTTCCTCATGTCAGCACAGGACTCGGTGTGATGAAAGGTGACCTGGGGAAGCGACTTTGGGTCCCAGAGGTTGTCGCAACATCAATCCCGGCTGGATTGCCTGAGGGTGTATGATGTTGAAAACCCTGAAAACACCTGAGGACTCCAGGTAACATCACTGATGTTGTGTCCAGGTGCATTGCACGATGTGTTCAAAACACACTTTGCCAATGATTACATTTTTATTTATTTGTTAAAGAACAACAAATCCTACATCTGTAAAATAAGTTAATTCCTGTTATCATTTACATTATAAAAGCTATAAACAGTCATCACCTTACCAGCTTTTCTTTTCTTCTCTCTCTTGAAGTTAATTAGACAAAACAAATGCAGCATTTCATGCTACCAATAAACCATAAAGCCAGTGGTCCTGAAGACATTTGTGATGGAAAACATGTTACAGTTTTACCTCAGACTCTAACAAATTGCTGACACTGAAGACTCCTTCCAAAAATGCTAAATAAATGTCTAATTGCAGAAAACTCCATATAAAAAATTACACACATTTTAAAAAAGCTATTCATGTGGTGTTTCCAGCATACAAGTCCCTGTGTAAGTTGTTATTTGAGAAACAAAACCTGTGATTTTTCTTGCAGCCAGAACTGTCAGAGCTGATGTTATAGAAGATTACTAAACACCTTCTGACAAATCGGATTTGGTATAATTACATCAATTGCGTCATCAGAAACTAAGTAGTAATTGTCTTAATGCAGAGCCTTGAGGGACACAATTCTTTCTTATGAAGGAAAATTCAATTTAGAAAATAAATTGCTTCACAAACATGAAAAAGTTTCTATGGTCCTGGCAGAATACCAAATAGAGCAACTCTAATGACTGTACACTAAAAAAATTCAGGTTAAATTTAACCACAAGGTCAGGTAGATGGATTTGGTAGATGGTTTTGTAAATGTGTAGGTATTGCCATTTCTATACCATTTAATGCGATTTAATGCCGTGAGCATTGCAAGGCTATACGGACACCATAACATTCTTCCCAGAAGAAAATCAGACAGTCGGCCAATTATGGCATACTTTTCTCTAATGTCCCTATGGCCATGGCAATACAACAGTCTCTTTTTCAGTTAATCTTCTATCAAATTGGCAGGTGATGAATAAATTAGGCATACCTCCAGTAGGTTGCACAGAGTGGCCGTGATATGAGAAGGCTGTTACTTGACCCTGCTGTTTATGTTTTCTTTTCAGCCCAGTGTTAGCTTTCCTTTAGCACTCACTTTGCTAAAGGTTTTGTGCTGCCTATGACAAGTGGTATACTGATGTCAATCTCCTCTGAGGGTTGGCACGAGGGATGTGGTATGTTTTTCAAAGAAGCTTGCATCTTTCCTGCAGTTTTAAAAAATTTTTTTATTCATGTTGAATATTTCTCATGTTTTGGCCTGACATACTTTTATGTGTCATGCAGCTGAAGGGTTATTAATAAGTATTTGTTCTCTTTGAAAATATCAGCAGTGATTCTGAATTATTAAAATGATCTCACTGTTTTTTTTATATACACACTGATTTGTATATATAATTTTAGTAGTTCTGGTGGTAGTGTATTAGTTTATTATTTAGTTTATTATTTAGTTTATTAATGTGATCATTCTAATATATTTTGGTCTCTATATTAACAGCTCATTCACAGGAACTTCACATAATCTAAGGCTAATAAAATGTTTATTTTAAAAAATAAAAGTAATTTAACAAAGAAAAATGTATAATCATTGTGACTGTAGGGGGACATTTATTTAACATTTATCGAAGGAGTTTCCAGTGTTAGAGCTTTGTCAGGTTTCTCAGTAACATGACAGGCTGGTTTTTTTTTTTTTTTTTTTTTTTGCCTTATTAACTTCGAGAGCGAGAGAAAAGACAGGCTGATGAGGGAATGACTGTTTACAGCTATTTTAACCTTTAAGCTGTTTAAGTGATAACAGAAACTAAACTGTTTCATGTATGTTCCATAACATTAAAAGTAACTATAAATGTACAAAAATGTGTGAGGTGTTATTGATTAATAATTTAAAAATTGTCATCATTGGCAAATATCTGTAGTATAAAAGGAATAAAACTTTGGGATGGTATGTTTGTATCTAAATGCTCCATATAACAAAAAAAAGAGCATCTTTGTTGATTTATTATCTATGTAATTACATTTCGTTTACATTTATGGCATTTGGTATACGAGGGACAGGTTCTGGATCCGCTGCCACCTTGAATGAACGAATGTCAGTTAATTAACAAATGAATACATTTATTATTAATATTTTTTTCTTTAAAGGCTCTTCAGCATCTTAATTGACTGTGGTGCCTTAATTCTAGATACAGGAGAAGATAGAGTAGTTAGTTGTGCCATTTACATTGTACCCCATTCCCAGATTAAGGCTAATGATTGCCTTTAAGCTGTTCTCTTCTGCTTTACTGCATCAGTTATACCTACAACCAATACAGATGTTTGACGATCACTTAAAAATATCTCTGCACAAAAATGAAGCAGGATGAAGTAACAGTGAGGGAATGGCTTCCAGGTGAATGTAACTGACAGGCACTCGCGTCAATAGTATACTAGATAATAATTGTTACATACGGCATAGGCTACTACAACGGGGGAATAGTAAATATTGCAGAGTAAAGACAGATACAGTATGCCAGTATGGCTTTTGGGAAACAGCCAGTGGTAAACGGGTAGGCGGTGTCTGTGATGCAAATTTCCTGAAGGAGCTCTTATTGGTTTGGGTGAAACATGATGACAGAAGAGAAGGCTTTAATACTTTATAAAGCTCCTCGTTTGATACTCACACACGCAGTGGGAAAAGACGGAGGATACTTCAGTCGGTGTAGGAGTGAAAAGCCGTACAGAAGATTACAGCTTCACCATGAGTGAGGTAGGTTCTGTGCTTTGCATTAAGTAATGGCAGTTATTTAACAATCAGTCAATTATTGCTGCTTTTTGATTAACTGTGTAATTAGATTTTAAAACTAGGTTAGATCATGATATTATTTTAATGCCATGATAGGATCATATAATACAGTATTATATATGACGCTATATTATTATTATTATTATTATTATTATTATTATTATTATTATTATTATTATTATTTATTAGTATGTTAAATTGTGTCCATGACGCGTTGCAGTTACTAATTCGTTTTAGTCGCTGTTTTGCAGTTTTGTCCTTGATGCGAGTTATTTATTTATTTATTTATTTCCCCCATGAGATGTAAATACAGTGCGGATTATTCACTATGACACTATACTATACTGTACTATACTATACTGTACTATACTACATTTCTTTTACTACACTATAAGAAAAAAAGGGTACTAAAATGTAACATTCCTTGTCTCTAAGGTGCTATCCTTTGGTATCTTACCTAGAAAGGTGCATGTTACTCTAAAACTAATTACGGTCCGTTTATGTACCTTAAATTTTAAAGATATAGTATATCCCCATTTCCAGCTTTTTCCCATATTTTATGCATATAGGTAAAAAAAAAAATCTAAATAAAAATATAAAGGCAACCCCTTATATTGCCATAAGGGGTTGCCCCCCCCCCCACCCCCCCACCCCCAACCAAAAATATCCAGTTTAGAAAACATTTAGAGAACGATTTTTTGATCGAATATTTCTTTTATTCAGAGTACATGGGTATTAATAACCTGTTTCTTAAGTGAGTCTGGAGCATTATTTATTTGTTTGTTTATTAATTAATTAATTAATTTATTTATTTATTTATTTTGTAGAAATTCAGTTGTATTAAATAAGAATTGTTTGCATAAGTTGTATATCAAATCAAATATCACATATCACTTGTTCCTGGGATAGGCTCAACCCTGACCAGGATAAGCATTTACTGAATATGTTGCCATCACAACACAAAGCACTGAATGATATATACACTGATGACATCATTACTATATTTTCTAATAAGTAGAACTGTTTTATTGTCTTGATGCACTTTTCTACCATATTCGGTACTGACTGAAATGCAAACTGTCTGATATTTTAACCATATAAAGCCTACATAATAAACTTATTGTTAATAAGAAATTTCACAGATCACATCAATCATATTACTGTAAACAGACAAGTAGGTTGCTACTACTCAAAATTAAGAAAAAAAAGTGGTTATTACTCTAGATAGTAATAACTATAAATATTTTCAATCCAAATATTTTATGGAAAAAATACCCTGTTTGTGACGCATGCATATAGTAGCCTAAAAATAAATGAAAGGAGTAAGAATAAGGTTTTTTTGTTCTGGCCCACATTTACCATTTTCATATGGTCAATATAATGTCATGGAATGGTATCATGCAACTAAATAAATGCAGGTTTATTGCCTCGATTTAAACATACTACATGCACAGCACATTTTGTTTAACCTGTTACCAAAAAATATATAAAAATCTATAGGGGCACCTCGGCTCAGCACATTGTCAGTGTGTGTGTGTGTGTGTACAGGTCTGTACAATATAGCCTACATGGATTTCATCTAATACCGAACATTTTTTTGTGAACAAAGCATTATCCATGCGTCTGTGCAAGGAGTGAAGCAGTAATGCGTGTTCATTTTTGTACCAGAATGGGTTTGAAAATTCCACTGCTCCAGTGTAGTTTAAATGTCACATCCCCTAAATGCTTTAATTTATGACCACAGAGTGCAAGCACAGAAAAAACTTCAGACACGCTGAACCAAAATTACAACAGCAAAGTACTGAAATTAGACCCCCAGAAGATCCCTTTTCAGTCTCAGGGTTTCTTACTCATGTTATCTCAGGGACTTTTTCCGTGTCACTTTCACCTCTGGCTCGCTCATTAAGAATCTAAACCTAAATTATTAAAATTTCTGCAAAGCTATTTTGTGTCAGTGTCTAGTGTTAAAAGTGGTATACAAACAAAATGTTATTTAAATTGAATTTAACTTGCTGATGAATTTAACTTGCTAAATGCTGATTAAGAAGAGTGTGCAGGGTACGATATAGCAGACTTTATAACTTATAGACATTAGGGTGAATATTGTGGCAAAGGAATAATAGATCATCCTGTGGGTTGGGTATTTGATTAATGTGTTTTTCCCCCCCTCAAAGCTCAACTTTATGAGTTGCAACTTTAAAATATATCGCTCTGTAACACACACACAAGTTACACCAGCTTAGTGTTCTCTAATGGCATTTGGCCCAGAGGCAGTTAGTGTCTTCTCCTAGCATATTGTACATGCTGTGATGTTGCATGTTGAGGGAAGAAGCCCTCATTCTCCCTGGCTTGTAGATGGAAGTTGCCAATGACGAAACTGGAAGAAAAAAAAAGAAGATGCAAAGTTGGGTTATTAAATCTTATTAAATCTTCACCTCCACTTATGATTTTATGGCAAAGCGGATCTCCAAATACCCATAATGCCTTGGCCAAAGACAACAATGAACATTTAAAAAAAAATGTCAGTCTTTGTTATGGACCGCTTATCATTTTACTTACCCATGCATATTTAGATTAATTTTCGATGCTGTTCGATTCTGTACTCAAACTATGCAGACTCACGATGACATAGTTTATGAATATGAAAATTTGATTGCAATTTAAATGCCATATAAATCACATTACAGCCCTCTCTCTCTGTCCCTCACACATGCACACAAATTACAGTATGTGATCTGGACCGAGAGAGTGCTCTGAGAATAAACAGTGCTTTGTGATTTTTTTTTTTCTTCGACTACCAAAGCACAGCCAATAAAAATTCGAGCTCTGTAAACGCTCTCTCTCTTGCCGAGGCAGTGCAATGATGCAAATCTCTATTAAAACCAATTAAATAAATTTACAGCTTTATTATATGGTTAAGGCTGTGTTTGGAGGGTAATAACAGAAAATTACAGGCATGGACTAGTGAAATGGGTTAAAATATTTCATAAGGTATAAAAAATTTTAAAAAAACCAACCAACCAAACAACAACAACAACAACAACAACAAACCCTGTTTAAGTCCCCAATCAGGATTTTATTGGTGTGTGTTTAAAATGCTTTTATAGTTGCCTTGATTGCATTGTTTTTATGTTTCTAATACATTATTTTGGATTTAATGCCAATAAAATGATATTGGATTTGTACCAATACATTTAATCTGCCTTTATTGCAGGGGTACTGTATATATAGATATGGTACTGCACACTTCCCACCATGCAATTTCACTACATAATAAATTGAACATATAATTCTAAAGGGATCAATTGTTTATTATTCCAGGATAATAACAATAATAATAATTCCTTACATTTATATAGCACTTTTCTAGGCACTCAAAGCATGTTACATAGTGGGGGTGGGGGGGATCTCCTCAGACCACCAACAGTGTGTAGCATCCACCTGGATAATGCAACAGCAGCCATAGTGCACCAGAACACCCACCACCTATTGGTGGAGAGGAGAGGAGAGAGAGATAGCCAATTCAGGGCTGGAGATTATCAGGGGGCCTTGATGGATAAGGGCCAATGGGGAAATTTCACCAGGACACCAGGGTTATACCCCCTACTCTTTACAAGATGCATCCTGGGATTTTTAATGACCGCAGAAAGTCAGGACTTTAATTTAACATCTCATCCAAAAGACAGTACTGTTTTTACAGTATAGCATCCCTATTACAATACTGGGGCACACAGACCACAGGGAGAGCACCACCTACTGGCCTCACTAATACCACTTCCAGCAGCAACCTTAATTTTCCCCCAGGAGGTCTCCCACCCATCTCAATCCCACTTAGCTTCGTTGGGAAACCAGGCAAGAGCTGCAGGGTGATATAGCTCTGGGGACAAGTATTTTGAGCTTTTTTGTCCCACCATTCTCCTTCCAAATCTATTTGTTATCAATTTTGCTGACATGAATCACACAGACTTTTAAATGGTAGCAGAACTCATATTTAAATTACACAGTTAAACACTGATACAAGTCGTCACTTGTGTCTCTGGTGTGAATAGAAAGCAAGTGTCTCACCCACTAGTGAAAATTTTGCTGTCTGACATCTTCCTTCCATCCGCCAAAAGTGACAAATCCCACTGTATTGATCAGAAAAGCCAGATTCCTGTTTTTTTTTTCACTTGTTTTATCACTTTTTTAAATCACTTTTTCACTTGCTTTATCACCAGATTTATCACTTATCAGTGGCTCTTTCTATTGGTTTGTTATTCGCAAAACATTTTCTACTAATTTTCTCCCAAATTTAGTCATGGCCAATTCCCAATCATCAGGCATCTCTAACCTATCACATGACAGCTACCAACCAGGAAGGGTAAAGGCTATCACTTGCTTCCTCTGAGGCACGTGAAGCCAGCCAACAACATTTTTTCGAGCAGTGTAACACTCTCGGAGGAAAGCTCTATCTGCCCACTTCCACATGCCTGAACTAATAAGATGCCCATAATTGGCTAGAGTTGCTGTGATTGATTGGGGAGAGACAGTATGACACCCCTCCCTCCCTCATAACACAGCCAATTTTGCCAGCCTTGGACTCCTGACCACAGATGGCTATGGCATCACTGGGATCACGATCTCCAGATGATAGGGCAAATCTTCATGGGAAGAATATAAGCATCATACACTGCATGCATCCTGCAGAGCTCACCACTGGAATGAATAGGATGCCACATGGTAAACTTGGACATATATTGTACAGGGATAGTAGCATGTTAGTTTTCTAGCTGAGGGATTCTAGCTGACCTTTTTCAATGCACAGCTAATAGGTTTGAGTAAACATGCATAATTGATTTAACATTATTAAACCAAGAAAGTCTTCTGTTTCTTATAATGTCTACATACTCCTGAGTAGCACAGCTGAGATTTGCTCTCATTTGGATTTAATTAAACCAACTTGGAAGAAAACTGGGTAAAGATATTATTTACTTGCCACAAAACGGTCTATTCTGGTTTTTCGTTTGTTTGCAAATAAATACAAATAAGTCACCCATGCAAGAATCCTAACCCTATCATCAGTAGATGGTAAGTTTGAATGCCACCAGTGCCACAGCCATCTGTTTGCTTGGGACAGCAAAACTGACCGTGCTCTCAGAGAGTTAATAGTGGGTAACTAGCTAATCGTGGGTGTCTGTGAGCTCATGCATGCAGAAGAAACCAGATAGCACTTTCCTCTGAGTGTGTTACACCTCCCTGTGATGCAGCATGAGAGGTATTTAGAAAAAATTCACTGATTACTCCACCCTCCCTGGTCAGAAGTTCTCTCTAGATGAGAGTTACAGTTGCAATCAAAATTATTCAACCCCCATTGTAAGTCAGGTTTATTGTCAAAATTTACAGACTTGAGACAACACCTGTTTTGCATATTTGTGCTGTTGTGAGGGATTCTATTCAGCGGGTTGAATAATTTTGAGACTGGAGAAGTCATTATAAGTTGCATTTTCAGTTGAATTTGGGGAAACCACTTGAATCATTCGTTATGTTGAACTATTTCAATTGCTTTTGTTTGATTTGTTCATTGCAAACAGCTGAAAGTCTGTACATTTTGACAATAAACCTGATTTGCAATGGGGGTTGAATAATTTTGATTGCAACTGTAGCTAGTAGGTGGGAACTGGCAAGACCAAATTGGGGAGAAAATGGGGGCAAAATACAAAAATCAAGTAAAATCAATTAAGAACAGCAGAACAATTTAATGTCTTTTGCATGGGCTTTGGGTTGTAAAAAATTCAAGGCTATTCTATGTTAATCTGTATCATGTGTCTGGTTTTTGTATACAAATTAAAATGAGTCTAATTTGTATTGAGGTGTGCCATGGGATCACGTTGCAGTGTCCCATGAGAACAGGCTGGTCCACAAAAGAACTATTATATTCCTGCAGAAAATAATAACTATAGTATAATTTGTCTGTACATGTATGTGGTTGTTGTCATATTTATATTTTATGAGACTTTTGTGAAATTGCTGTAATAATCAGATCACTGAATGAAAAAGTAAAACTATAACAAAGCATTTTCTTTTTTGCAGACCAAAGGATCAGCAGCACTTGGTGGAAACAGCAAAACGTCTGGAGGACAAGGTAAATAAATACTAAATAAACTAATAAAATAAAAATATTAAAATAAATATATTTTTTAAAAATGAGTCAATAGTCAATAGTTGCTCATTTTGGAACAGAACAAGAGGGTTACAGAAACTCTGATAAGAGAAGGTTGGCACCAGGCCTTACATTTGTCTGGAAATAATATACATGTCACAGCAGTCTTTGTCACTACACACATACACATATAGAGTCACTACCATAACCATCACTGCTGAATGGCCCAGCATGAGTATACCAGCACATTTGCAGTATTCTTTACCTCACGGGTGCCCCTTAGGAAGCTAAACGTGTTAAAGGAAATGAAAAATCCTGCCATGTGATATGATTTTGGGGGAGATCTGAATGCAACAAAAGTGCCCATGCTTGCTCCTGGGCTTTTCCCCCTTTCTCCTAATAAAATATGCACGTCATGACTATAGCAGCTGAAGGAAAACTTGGGTTACTGCAATATTCAGAACCTCGGTGAGATGTAATGTCGCTGACTGAGAGCAATATATCATAACAAAGGATAAGCATGTAAAGATCAAAAATATTACTATACTAATACTAAAGATTCCAAAAGACCAGCTTTAAAACACTCTTATGTATTATTCATTGAAAACTATTAGTATTGTTCACAGCACTACATGCTTGACCTTGCGTTTCTATTTTTAGGAAATAGCTTGAATGTGTTGTTTTTGTTTACTTGGGCTATTTTAATGGGAATTTATTATTCAGTTAAAATTATTATTATTATTCAATCATTCAAGAAGAGGAAACAAACATGCAGGTACCTGTACACACATTATTGCATCATTACAATGTCTTTTTCTCAGTGTACAATACAGATTAAAATTTCATTAAATCTATTGATCTGATTTTGTTTTCTGACACTTAATTCTGCAAGTAGCTTCTAATACATGCTACAGAGCAGCAGGAATTCTCAGTTTATCTTAAACTACACTTATTTTTGCACCTAAGGGCCAATTATGTGTATAATGTCCTGTAAGAAATCCCAAATGAAAGAAAACTGTTCTTAAATACAAAACACTGGGCTGCACATTTAAAGACCTTGCCTCAAATACAACTTTCAAATTAATTCTGAAAACATTTACTACAGTTATTGACATTTACAGTATTGGCAACTTGCCATTTGTAGTGCTTACATCTATGCTGGTTGAATGGGGCACATATAGATCAGAGCTGACGGATCAATGATATAAGGTTTCCTCACCGTCTATCAAGTAAACTGCTTTCCCGGCAGGAAACTGTGAAGCAAAGGCAGTGGCTACAGTATATCCGATAAAGCTAGATAATGTTTTTGGGCTAACGAATGGGGAAAAAACAGCCAGCCACAATCAATGCTGATGTGCTGCCATATCAGATGTTGGAGTGTTAGGGCATCTTAGGTCATATTAAGACAAGCGATTAGAAACTGATTTATTTCTGCTTTTTCAGTACATCAGAATTCCAGTGGTTCAGAACTTTAAATACATACACCAAGTTGACTTTAAACAGTTTGTCTCTTTAAACAGTCTGGAAGATTCCAGACTTGTAGAAGCTTCTGACTGGCCAACTGTATAATTGGGAGTTAATTGGGAGTGGACCTGTGGCTGTATTTAATGTCCAGTACTTTTTTGCCCTTTATATCATGAGAAAAATTCAAGTCCAAGCCAACTCAGCCAAGACCTCAGAAAAAAAATCATGGACCTCCACACATCCAGTTCCTCCACTAGCAATTTCTAAAGAACTCTAGGTACCACAAGCATCTGTACAAACAATTGTATGCAAATTTAAAAATCTTGGTACCACACAGAAACTGCATCATTCAGGAAGGAGGCACAAATAAACTCCCAGGGATGAACAAACTTTGGTTCAACTGAACCCCAAGACAATAACAAAAGAACTGGTGAAGGGGCATCAGGTACATCAGATACAAAGTATGTACCAATAAGAAAGTCCTACATCACCATTGCCTGAAAGGCTGCCACGCAAAGATAAAGCAACTACTCCAAGACAGGCATAAAAAAAGCCAGACTGAAGTTTGCAGCTGATTTTAACCCTTTGGAGTGTTCTCTAATCACACATGAAACATAAATTGAACTGTTTGGCCATAATCAGTGTTATGTATAGAGGAAAAATGGTGAGGGTTTTTAAACTTAAGAACACCATCCCAACTATGAAGCATGGGGGTGGCAGCATCATGTTGTGGGAAAAGGGACTGGTTCAGTTTAGAAAATGGATTATATATGAAAAAGAAGGATTGTGTAGAAATACTGAAGCAATACCTCAAGACATAAGCCAGAAAGTCAAAGCTTGGTTTCAAGCGAATCTTACAGCAAAATAAATTATCCTAAGTATACCGCCAAAGTTGTAACCAATAGCAAATAGTATTGGCGTGGCCATCACAAAGCCCTGACCCGACTCCTAGAGAATATTAGTGATCTGAACTGAAAAAGCGTTTCTGAGCAAGGAGACCAACAAACCTGACTGAGTTACACCAGTTCAGGAGGAATGGACAAAAAAATCTGTATTGTCAAAAGTCTGTGGATGGCTATTCCAAGCATTTGATTCAAGCTCAAGCAATTATAAAGCAATGGAACCAGCTATTTTCAAAGTATAATCTGATATTGTAAATAAAAGCTCTTAGCTATTATTTTGAAATGACTTCTGGAAATAAAGAAGATACCTTAAGTGACTTAACACAGGAAATGTATGCTATCGTGAGTTTGAGTCTTCAGCCTAGGTGTGTGTAAACTTTTGGCCTCAACTGTATGTGATTATAGAAAAATGTAGTGATGTTTGAAAATGTATGGAGTAGAAAGCATTAGGTGAAATAAAAAACTCAAGTAAAGTGTAGATAACTAAAAATCAAACTTAAATTGTCATGGTGCAGGTTTCATGATTCCTGTTGGTTTCTCTGTTCCCTGCATTTGTTTATCCTTTGCTTCCTGTTCGTGTGTGGGTGTGTCTGTGTGTGTCCCTGGGTGTGGCGGGTGGGCTGGAGTAGGTGGAGGTGAGGGTGCAGGCAAAGGCTGATTAGGCTGGGGATTGGGAGACAGCTGAGAGAGCTTGGCGGAGATGAGGTCTAGCTGCCAGTTGATGAGAGAGACTTGCTCCGACATGGTGTACTGGCTCTCAGCAAGGCCCTGAAGCTGCTGCTCATGATGCCTGGGGAGCGCACCTTGGCTGGAAAGGGTGGAGTTCAGGGGAGCTGATTCTGCTGGTCCATGGTGGCCATCGTTCAGAATAAGAACACAGACTCAAGAAGACAAATTGGTTTTATTTGAAGACCAGGAGGGTAGGAACATGTGGGGAGAGAAGTGCATCAGTCAAGGTAGGGGCTCAAACCTGGGTCTACAGCATGAGAGTTAGGTGCATTGTCAGGGAGCCACAGGAGGAAACTCGCAAAGTGGAGCACAACACCCAGGGATACACAGACACACACACAGAAACAGGAAGTGAAGGAGAAACAAAGATAGGAAACACAAGGAGGAGGGAAACAGAAAAGCACAAGGGAACTGGGAAACCAACAGGAGTCTAGCCCGCACCATGACATAAGTACAGTAATAAAATAATTGTACTTTGTTACTTCCATCTCTGCATATTCTTATATTGACTACCGAGCAATTAATCTCTCTAATGCTTTATTTAAAGAGTGAAGCACCATTTATTTGCTGTGTCAAACATTAATTGCTACTGGGTGTTCCAGTCCTAATGCCATCTTTTCTTCCCCTAGTCACTTGCTATTGAACTGTCTTCTTGTCTTACCGTCACTTGATATGCACTTTATCTTTGTCTTCTATCTCAGAGAGTGGGATATTTTCAATTAAATAACTAAAGCTCTACAGCAAATACCAGTGAATTGATAGGATATAAATTTCTTAATGTAATGCCTGAGACACTTTCACTATTGGTTTATGTGCCTGAACATGCAGGTTGCACAGGTTGATGATCCTCTAGAGCTGATAGTATCTCATGAAGATGGATCTCATGAAGGCTATAAGTTCAGGATGCAGATTTATACTAAATAAAAACACTGAAATGTGGACTGTTATCTGCCACTTTGACTACATTTACAAGGCACAGCTGGCTTCTCTGCCTGACTTAGAGCCACTGACATGGACATAATTCATAAGAATGTCATAAGAGACATAAAAAAACCCTATTAACTTCTCAGCTCATTCTTACTTTATCCATTTCTAACTTTTCTTAAGGGTCAACTCACACAGTAAGACAGATTTGCACTCGTGAGACAATGTTGTTTGGTATCGCCTCTATTCTCACTCATTATTAACTCAATGCTGCTTAGTATTGTAACATTTGGCTTTCAGCTTAACCATTTTTTCTCATTAGTTTAGCATATCATTATGATAATGTGATTTCCTACAGCTGAGCGTCTGTTTTTCTAAACAACGTGCTCAACTCAGCATATGGTCCTCATTTAGATGTTCTAAAAGCCATATGCCAAATGATCCGTTGATAAAAAATTAAACAGAAGAGTCATTTTAGGATTTGCTCAGCAGGATTGTAAAAGACATGCAGTGTATAAATATATGTAGAGACATATTTCCCTCTGCAGCTTTAAAAATGTTATTGACTAACTGAGCTTTAACCTACATGGTTCATCTATATGACCATATTTTATTTATTTATTCAATGAAACAATAGCTTGTAGATACAGATTTGAAATGTGTGAAGAACACTTGCAAATAAATAAAAGAATCAATATAAAAATATCTCCTCCATCTCCAGATGCATCCAAGAAGGATGTTCCAGAGGACTTTGACATCGACATGGACGCCCCTGAAACAGAAAAGGCAGCCGTTGCCATCCAATCACAGTTCAGGAGGTTCCAAAAGAAGAAGAATGAAGACAAGTCCTAGTGGCTGCAGAGGAAACCTCTCCTGATTGACACACCAGAGATGTGTGGTGTGATGCTGCATGTGAAAGAATTTCATTCTATATGGACTCAAGGAGTGAGGTGGCGCTGGAGCAAAAACACAACCTTTTAACCTTTCAATAAATTATGCAATTTATTGGTCAACTACAGTATAGAAAAAAGTTTATTGTTTGTGTTGAGAATTTCCTTGTAGTCACGTGTTCCTACAACCTGCAAATGTAATAGTAATTTTAACAAATGAGAGCAATTTCATTGGGTTTTTCAAATTTCTAAATTTTCAGATTTGCACTTGTGTTTGGTGTCACTATTTTTCTCCCTCACTATTACCTCAATACCACTTCATATTTTAGTGCTTATATATATCAAACAGAAGAATCCAAAAACTTTCTTAAAGTGCATGCCAGTTATTTTCTTGTTCATAGTCACAATACATTGCAGTATAGAGTTTTTAAAACCTCAAATGCTGAGCACATTGTGCACAAAGTGTAACAAGCTATAGTAGTACACGGCACAAAATGGAATGGTAAATACAGTTATCATGCATTCTGATTTAAATATTTAAATAGACATAAAATAATGCATTCTTTGAAGTGTCCCAATCTGTTGTGCAGATCTATTTAATTAAATTGAATTCCATTAATCCATTGTGCAACCACTCAGTTTTAATCTAATCAGTAAATCTTGCATCGTCTTCAACTAAATTGATAGAGCAGATGACACTGCTATCTGTTTGCTGAAGGTCAACACTTGGACAAACCTTGGACTATTTTTTGTATTTTGTTCCTCGGTGCAATTCAGTGCAATTTAGGATTATGAGTGAACCTATTAATAAATATCCTTGAGTCTCTGGAATCACTGTGTCTTTTCCTTTCCTTTCCTTTAATTTCTTAGACATTGTAGCTCATCCTAGGTGAGAACATTTCTGCTCGGTGGAATAAAACCCTGGTCCATACTTACCACTTCATCTGATCGTTCATTCATTAATCTTTAGTAACTGCTTTATTGGTGTCAGGGTTGCGGTGGATCTGGAGCTTATTCTGGAAACATGTGGGAATGTACTGTACATTCTGGATGGGACGCCAATTTATTGCAGCACACTATGCACACATAAATTTACACATTCTTTCACAACTAGGAGCACTTTAGAGTAGCCAATTCACCTACCAGCATGACTTTAGGAGGTAGGAGGAAAGTCATCCTGACATGGAAAGAAACTCCACCCAGTCAGTAAGCCGAGCACAGGATTGAAACAGGGAGCCTGGAGCCTCTATATGACTTTAAATGAGTCTGGATACACTGAACCACTTTTGGGCCGCACCGCAATACACTTACCATTACCATAACAGGCCAAAAATTCAACCATATTTGGCCCGGATACACTCTTCTGCTTCATATTCTCACAGATGTTTTGTAAACAATCATTTAAAAATACAGAACATAAATATAAATAAAAATCACCGGTCACCTGGTCTTTTTTCCAATCTTCAGCTATCCAGTTTATAACTGTAGTATATAACTTGATGTACTAATTGTGTAATTGAAGAGCACATGGATAGCAATGAATCTTAAATTAAATTCTGAAATATGAGCACACTGCTAAGGCAACCCATAGACTTATTTGAGTTGTCTAATTACCATTACCTCCAGATACCTCCAGACAGTTTTAAAGGCGGCAGAATTACTTTATGAATGATTTCCTTTAATAAGGTCAAACATTAAATAAATTAAATCTATCTGTATCTATCTGCACCCCAAAACAACAATTCCTCTTATAAATATTTCACAAGAACGTCCAGCACAATGTGTTGGCATCCAGATTACTAACATGATCCAGTTTCTCATTCATGGTCTAACTAAGACAACTGATGTTGAATTTTCCTTTATCACTCATTGTCCGTTGAAGGGATCGTCAATTATTATTTGGAGACTATGTATATAATTAGTTTGTCCCTTTATTATCAATCATGTTATTCTTATTTATTTTTCATGTTGCATTACTCAGTACATTCATATCTGTTAGTACTTCAAGATGTTCAGGAAGTAAGAAATTATTAGTAAATCAACTGACTTCATATTACTCAATTCAAACTATTTCCACCCTTTTTTAAATATTTGAACCCAAATAGGTCTTATGATTAGGGGTGTAATGATACAGCATATGATATCGTATCATTTGATATGAGGCTCTCGATTCGATATGTCTGAGTATCGAACAATACATTCAGCAGACTACCTAATAAAGAAGGACCACTTATATAAAATACCACTTATATTATGTAGTTTGTAATACATTTTTAGTTTTAATCAAGTCCACACTCTGAAAAAGTAGATTCCTCTTTATCTCAAATCAGGATAGGCTACACAGGTTTTAATGAGCTAATACTCTAGTGTATGAGAAAAACTGCAAGGGCTTCTGTCAGCAGCCATCAGGAGCTGGAAAATTGCCTCCAATCTTTAAGGTCTGGTGTATGGGAGCACTTTGGCTTTTTGCTAAGTTACAATGCTGACAGCCAGTGAGTGGTGGACAAAGATGTTACACTAGCCCTTATACCACAAACACATCCATGCATCTGCACCGAGTCAGTTGGTGGGACTAGACACACACACACACACACACACACACACAAACATCTGCATTCAGGCAGCCTTTCCTCACTGATTCAGTCTAGGTTATAAGTCTCACCACAGGCATTGAGAAGTTCATAGCTGCAGATATGAGACCCGGCAGTGAAGAATGCAGGATTCATGTCTAGGGCTACAGAGAGCTGCCTTTGACAGCAGAATACGAAATAAACAGCCCTGTGTTTCAACACACCCCCCATCAAAGACACACCATTGAAAGCTCAGCCAGAGAGCTAATGTTTAATTAGCCATGTTTAATTCTCTTAAATTCTAATGCACATCTTTTGTTTCATTTTACGCTGTAAAGTCTGAATGGATCACACAAACTGTCCTGTGTCATGATTACGTTTCGATTTTTGTACTTTTAGAATGTTGAATCTTTTAGTCAACTGAAAATGGAAACCTACGGGACATATTCTGGAAATGCTTATCGCATTGAAACACCACCATGTCTCATCGTGTCATATCCAATTCGAATTTTGTGTATCATTACACCCCTATTTACCATCTAAATAGTCAGTAATATTCAATTTTCTACGGAAATCTTTTCACCTTTTCAAAAATTTCCTGCACTGCTGGTGCTGAGCAGGCTGAATTCATACCAGTCTCACAAACAACTGATGAAGGAGGAAAAAAAAAAAAAAAGACAAGCGAACCCAATTTTGATTGCCTAATCAAACCAGATGTGTGCAAACATGACTAAGGACTTTATTTACCAAACCATTTTCCCTGGATTATCCACAAATAAAAGTGATCTCTTTATATTTATATGAACATTATTATAGAATTCCTTAGTATGACAAATAAAAATGTCTTTTGGAATTTTTTTTTTTTTTTTTTTTTTTTTGAGCCGACACGTTACTCAACATTTCAGGTCCCCATGCAGTCCTTGGAAAGCTCGACCATCTGACAGGATCGGAGAAAGTGGACACACGTCATCCGTCCGTATCACTCGCACTGTATTCATTCGGTTTCCTTTGTAATCTTTGAACATGATGCCATGGTAAAAAGCTAATCATTCATCGATCACATCCCAACAATTAAAAAAAAAAAAAAAAAAAAAAAAAGACAAAAATTAATGGATAAAGAATGGAACACTTTCCCAGTGAGTGTTCCGCACCCTTCTTTTTTTTATTTTTTGATATTTTTCATCTATTTTATATAATAATAATAATGACTATAGAATTATCCTTGATATAAATTCAAAAGTAGTACCTCTGTCAATTTAAATAAATAATTTTGGCAATCTTCATAATGGTGTTATTTAAAATAATGATAAAGATTCCAAAATGCAAGCTAAAGAAAAGAATGAGAAAGAAAAGAAGCTGAGAGAAACGCTGAGTGCAAAAGAAAAAAGGAATATATCAGGGGAATGATACATAATGAAAAAGAAAAAACAGATGCAAAGAACATCAATTTTGCCTTTTAGAATTCTGAAATATGTATATACAGGGCTCATCTATGTCTCTGAAAAGTGCTCTTCTTTGCAGCAGAGCTTTTTTTATGTTTGTGTGCTTGTGTGTGTGAATATGTAAATGTGTTTTGCATGTGCGCATGTGGGTGTGTAATTGTGTGTGTGCGTGTGTGTAAATGTGTGAGTGTGTGTAAATATGTGTGTATGTGTAAATGTGTGTGTGTGTGTGTGTGTAGTGCTGTGCCCAGTGGTCCATGTTTTATAGTCCTGTGTTATACCAGTGTATAGGACTTTGCGTATGGGTTGTTGCTCTGTTTCAGGTGTCCTCTAGAGTCTAACAGTGATTCCTGGGAGCTGCTGAGTTTGGCAGCCTGGGCGAGGTCCCCTGGCTCACGGTGGGGCAGCGTGGAGGCTGAGCCTGGCTGCCACTGCTGCACCGCTTCCCTGCTGGGTGGGCCGGAGGAGGCAGGTGCAGTGGAAGGCGTCTCGGAGGGCGTTGGGGCTAACACGGCCGGCCGCTTTGCTGTGCGACTTCTCTGTGGCTCCAGACACGTCTGACCTGTGGCTTCCCGGCCCGAATGAGCTCCTCCCCGGTTCAGCAGGAAGTCCATGCGTAGGTAAGGAGGCAGGTGGACCAGTTCACCCCCTGTACAGAGGATTCATGGTTATCTCACCAGAGACAATGCTATTAAATTCTTGCATTTGTATTTTAATCATTTTCAGTACTTTATTATTAGTTTTTGCAAGCATTTGAATATTCATGAGCCTATAATGTTACACTACAGCTACACAGTTTTATTGCAAAGGTAATAATAAAAGGTGAAAACTGTATCACTTTCTGACTTTCCAACTTTTTTTTTTTTTTTAAAGCACAGTAATGTTTTCTTGTCACTGACACTTATCCGCCACCTTCAAGACTTTAAGACCAATATTTAAGTCCAAAACCCAAATTGGGTTTATATTAACTACTGTACATACAGTATGCACACTACTTAGGTTCTAACATAATGGAGTTGTAGTGCACTATGTAAGGAATAAAACACAACAGGGCTTCCTGTTATGGGAAAATAATCAGTGACGGCTGTTGTGATGAGTCCCACTGAGAAGCAGAGTTACTCTCACTACCACAAAGTTGACTATTTTCCAATAACAGCATGTCCCTAGGTGTTTCATCTATTTCCTCTTATACAACAGATATTCATCCATTTTCTGTACTGCTTATCCTACACAGGGTCAGGGGGCACCTGTAGCCTATCCCAGGGGACTCATGGCATAGGGAGCTGGACACCCTGGAGAAGGTATTGGGCATACACTACAATTTGAAAATGCAGTCAACCTACAACGCATGTCTTTTGACTGGGGGAGGAAACCAGAGTACCCGGAGGAAACCCCCGAAGCACAGGGAGAACATGCAAACACCATGCACACAGGGCAGAGGCAGGAACCAAACCCTCAACCCCAGAGGCGTGAGGCAAACGTGCTAACCACTAAGCCACCGTGGCCCCCAGTGATTTGCCAATGCTTATTTATTTTTTTATTAGTTAAAGAAAGGTATACTTTTATCCGTTTATAGTTACATTTAATGTTGTGGAACATCTGCAAAACAAGCTAGTTCCTGTTATCACTTGTATTATAATGTTCTAAACAGCCATTCCTTCACCAGCCTCTCATTTTTTCTCTCTTGAAGTTAATAAAACGAAACAAAAAGTCCTCTGTGCTGAAGACTTTCCCATGCCGGGTAACTTACTGACTTACAATTACAAAGTGCTGACACCTGAAACGCCTTCCATAAATGTTCAATAAACATCTCCTTAAGAAATCTTCATATCAATGATTATACATTTTTCTTTGACTCTAACTTAGAAGAGGCACATTAATATAAACCTGTGAATTGACATACAGCTGGAACTATTGTCACAGAAAATGAATCAAAACCTTTTGTTCAATCAAATTCATGAAATCAACATGGCTGTGAAACAGCTACAGAAAAGCACTGTTAGAAATTGTAACATGTAATATTATTTTTAAGACACATACTTTGTTGATTTAATTGGTTACTAACTGACTCACAAAGACTGACTAAATGTAAATAAATAACTAAATAACTAAATTAAAATTAAAGTATGGAGTAAAAGAATCATTTTTTGTTCACTTTTCCAGTTATTTAAAGTTAGAAATGGTTTAGAAAAGGCTGCATTACATGATAACAAAATAATTTGGGATCTTAAATATCCATTAAATGTAAATTGAAAAAGTATAATGTATATTAACAATAAATAAATAAATATCAGCTCTAACTACTGGAAACTTCTGGTGCTAATGCACTTCCTGGGGGGAAAAAAACCCAACTAAACAAACCTCATTACACCAAAACAATACTAAGAACCATATACAAGTAACGTTATCTCTATTAAACTCTATGAGTTCTTGCACTTCAGCTGTAACTGCTCCATAATTTTATTCACTTTTAAAACAACATGCCAAGTTCCTAAATGAAAGACTCTAAAGCAAACTGAATAAGGCTTTCTAACATCAAATTTCATCACAATGTAAATTCAGCTCCAAAAATTAGCTCAAAAAACGTCCACCTCTGAAATCTGACATTGTTTTTTTCATGATGAGGAACATGAGGTTCTGTACTGTTCTCTTTTTCTTACACGTCATATCAAATCTATTTCAGAGTTGTAATTGCAAGAATTTCAGCACAATGTCATCATTCTGTTTGCCAGGGGAGGATTTTTTCTTTCTGACTACAGAGTTCAAAGCTAATTATTTAGTGCAGCCTTAATATGCAGTGAAAATGATGAGTGTATAAGAGAAATGCCAGGGACTTGAGATGTAATGGGGACAATGCAGATGAGCTTAACACCGGGCTTGAATTCAAACAGCAGAAGGTCACTATCTATTATCTTGGTTCTGTATATATTATATATACATATATATTTTTAAATATAATGGCTAGAGATCTCAACTAATCAGTCAGTTTAATAGTTCTCAGCCCTGATTTAATCCAGGTCCTGTAGGTGTGTGGACAATAGCAGGCGCACTTTTGTTCTGGTTTCAGGAAGAGAGGGAACGGCAGTGTTTTGTCACACCAGTCGGTCATATAAAGGCTGTGTGCTCATTCCATCTCACATTCAATGAGTCCATTGTGACAGTAAACTGCCATTTTGTACTGGCAGACAAAAACCTTTTTTGATAATGAGTACCGGTGGCCTTTATTCACCCTCTGCACAGGGTGCACAGTGACGCATTTCACAATGAAGCCAAAACCGAGACGGGTAACCCGAGAGCCCAACACCCAGGCCGCTGTGCCCCATGTCACTGCTATAGACACCAATGGACACAGAGAGTGGTGTGTGTGTTTGTCAACACAGGGAGCCAACAACAGAGCAATCGATACACCTAGGCATGCAGGTAGACAAAGAGTGACAGGGTTCACTGAGGTAATGTTCAATGAGGAAAAAAACCCCAAGCAGAGCAAACACAGACCCACAGACATGCTTCATGTCAAATCAATTAATTAAAGGCTAATAATTAAATAACATCCATAAAAACTGAGACTGAAAATGATACAGGTATTTTAGTCAAATTCTAAAACCTATAGCAAGAGATTTTGCAAATTCCTTTTAATTTGTGATTTTAAAATAGCCTGGAGGGTGGGATTGAATAATTTATTGTGTATTCAAACTGCGGAACTGGCCCTTAGTAAATTAAACAGGCCCTGAATTAAGTGAGTCTGTGCAGCTCGACAAGTTACCCGATATTCAACTGAGAGACCACAGTAACATAATCTAGAAGGTTAGTGCCACGTACTTTATCATGGCTTGGAATGGAAACCAAGCAGAATTTTATGTTAAATGCCACAACTCGTGCCATTTACTGTACAAGTCTAAAAAGTATACTTGTTTTCATGCCAATGTTAATGTGGCTTTATTTAAAATTTGCTGATTATCTTTTAAGAATATCTTGAACATGCGATGTGAGGCGAACACACCACCATCTCATAGCTGAAACGTTAGTCAACGACCTGCTGACTTTTTGTCAGGATAATGATCTTGTTCATTTGTAACTAGATAAATTTGGGTTTAACTTATACCAACTACCATTTTGAGCTTAGTTAATTAAGTTTCCAGGCAACCAAGACATTCTCAGAAGCACACTGAAGCTTTCACTTTTTTCTGCATTCTGCATTTTGGGAAAGCTTTGTCAACCTAGCTAGTCTTTGGAATTTTGATGTGTGTAGGCATTACGATTTGTGGAAGTCCGTTTCTGTAGTGGATTTCAAAAACGCAAGCTGATGGACTAGCTAATGAATTTATGATTTGTCCACCAGTGCATTTTCCAAGAGGCTTCCTTTTAGGTTCAGCTGTTAACACTGTGGATAAAAGTATGTAAAGCATGGCAAAGTATGCTCCTTTTTTGCAAGCTAAGTGCAGGCTTTAAGCAGCCTTCCCACAATTATCACAATGAGCTCTAGATGACTGACACAATACCCAGAATCTATTTGGTAAAACAGATCCATTTTTCAATGTTTGAAGCTTATATACTACACTATATTTTTGTGCAGTCAGTGTGCCAGTAGCTCTGCAGTGGTCATGGTGTCAGCCATCTGTTTCATTATCAAGGAAAAGCATAAACAGTTGATGCAAAAGTTTGCATCATTTTTTAAATTTCTGGCTTAATAATATAAGAACATTTTTCAGTTTATCCTTAAAACACAAAACATTTTTACTGACTGGTGTTTCCTTCTGAAAACATGATAGAAAAACCCCTAAATACTAACAGAAATTGAGTCTAAGTAATAAGTTATCTTTATTAGAAAGCTCAAAAGTTTGTCTTCCGGTTGACACGTTATATTTATTGTGCCTAAAGGTATGTTATATCAACATGTTATATTGATGTGCCTAAAGGTATCTAACGATTTAAAACATGTTGTTAATACATGTATTTTTGTCAAGAATAAAGTTTTCTTTAGTCATGAAAAGTTCAAATAGGTTCAAAATCGTGAGCATTAAAAGAAATGATGCAGGACCTAAAAAAACAAACAAACAAAAAACAACAAAAAAAAAAACATTGATTTACCACAGACCTGGAGAACGGCATACGTCGATATCTCAGTGTTTAGGGAATACCATGACCAACAGTGAAGACCATCATTCAGAAATGCAAGAATTGCTGCTAACTGTATCTGTTTAGTGCTCCAAATATCTGTATCTGTATCCGTATTCGGAATTATACTTGAAGTGGGTGTGGCCTAAACTGTAAAGGGGTTTCTTTCTTTCTTCTTCTTTTAAAAAAAAATTAAATATGCCCACCAGTATGCCCCTGGAAACAACGGAAAACTCCGGGACAAAACTCAGAGGTAGAAATGTGAGCACTGTCAGTATGGTGTGTTAATTTTGGATCTGACAGTTTCTCAACCTCAGCTACATCACTTCAGATCATAACTGGTCTCAACTAGAGATGGGATTGTTTCTTTAATCCCATTCACAGGGTTATTTTGTTTGTATCTTCTAATGAATTTAGTTCCCAAAATAAACAAACTACTAGCCTAATTTAACCTACAGTGACCCTGACCAGGCAGTTACTAAGGATGAATGAATGAACATTTTAAATGCAACACGCAGGTACTTCTTTGTCCTGTGAGCTTCGTTTCAGATTGCTTGCTCAGGCCTACATGGAGGTAAAAACCTCCCACTCTCATAAACTTTTTGTTGCCTCCCGCAGGATCCCAGTCCTGATGCATACCTCTAGACTTAAATAGGTGTCCTGATTTCTGATGATAGATTTCTGGCAAGGTTCATAAACAAACACAACAATAACAACAACAACAAAAAAGAATAATTTGCCTCCTGTTTGTTTCTGCATTTGCATCAGTTTAGAACATTGCTAATAGACACAAATACACTATCAATGAGTGGAAGAAAACATACTGAAAAAAGATCATTCAGAAGCGTTCCTTCGGGTCTTTCGCTTTTAATGTCTTAAAACAACTGTTGACCATTTTAGTTACTTGTGATAATGAAGGGACACCTGTAATTTCACATTAAATGTCCTTTTGTTTTCGTTGTTTCAAAGTAAATATATGCAAGCTTATGCATTCAACTGTATTGTACCTATGGATGTGGTCTAGTATAAAAAAAAGTTCTTCCAGTTGTATAGCTTTAAAATGAGAAGTAGTGGCCTGGGTCCGGATGACATAGACATCAACATGAAGAACACATCTTCAGCCAAACCTTTGATGTTTTCAAACTCACCAGGTCTGTGTGCTTTGGGCACAGCCATGTTCATGACCCGGCTGGCATCCTGTGGTTTTGGTGGAGAGGCGGTGAAGCGGCAGATGCCTGACTCAGAAGGCGTGCTGGATGTCATACTGTCTGTGTAGTCGTTGGTGCCGGCTGTCATCTGCTCAGAGGATGTGTCAGAGATGAAGCACTCTGTGATGGTGAACTTGGCATGGCGCAGCTGCTCTTCCATCTTGGCGTGCTCATACGCTCGGGCGAGTTCCTCGTATGTAGAGGAAGCACTCTCTGTGGACACCATGCTGCTTCGGGCACGGTCTGTATGGGAATGTGGATGTGTTTTACAAACACAGACACACACAAAGATTTAATGAGATACTTGTGCATCTTTACATCTAAAATGTTTCAGATGGGTTTGGCGGCACTGTGGTCTAACATGGATGATGATGAGCACTTTCTAATGTTAGGTCTGTCCAGTGATGGCTAACATCTAATAATCTTAAATAGGTTTGACAATGAAACTCTTATGGTTAAGCAATGTATTATAAGGTCCCGTTGATGGCATAATAAGAATGATATGTAGTTAATGTTATGCTACCTATCACGCTTGAGAGAAGTGTTAAAGAGGGCACTGTTTTCTGAATAGAATTGCTAATAGTAGAAACAGAAGATTACAATAGGAAGATAGCCTACTTCTGTAATCCTCTTTTTCTAGCAGAAGTTAAAATAAGTTAAACTGTAATTGGTATTGTCCTACATGAGGAAAAATAAAAGATACACTAAAGTTTCTGTAATACAGTTCCAGTCTGGTTTAATCTCAAAGCTTTAGTGTTACCTGTGTCCTGAGAGGGACTGACACTGTAGCTGTCACTTTCCTTGTCCACTGAGCCTGTGGCACGTGGGGTGGGCAGCCTCCAATCGGTAGTGAGTGTGTGTGAGGACATGGGCTGATGAGGTCTGTTCAACGTCCATTGGCTGGCATAGCGGCTCCGTGTCGCAGGACCCGCTTTAGCTGTACGACGGGCAGTGGGATCTATGGGACACCAACAACATGACTGACTAACATCTCATTTCAAATTTACTTTAAAACCATCGGTCTTGAAGTATTTATGTAATGACTCCTGGTATTGGTATAAGCACATATTATATCAGCAGCAATATTATTTGAGTGGGCTCATAAAGATTCCACTGGAGCTGTACTTCCAAAATTCTATTGTGAGGTTGAGGGATTTGTTGAGTTTAATTGAATCAGTTCCCCCAGCATGAAGGATTGCAATCTGTGTGTGCGTGTGCTTCAGGTAGATTGAGCGTCCTCACTACTTCTGATTAGTTCAGCTCCACTGGTCGTCTGTGGTGCTTTCCCTACGGCTCATTTCAGCTTCATCTGCAATATCATTAGCTTGAACAATGAATTTCCCTTAACATGTAAAAGGAAACCACAGACGCTTAACACTGAGATACAATATCCTAATGATTACCCATTTTGTATATTTATTTCCATAAATATGGAAATTCAAGTGACTACTAAATGTAGTGGTACAATGTCAGGCGTTGTTTCCATTTACATCTGAAAGCTCATATAGTTTGCCTTATTTAACACTTCTGTACTCACTTGTACCAGGTCGAGCGTCTGAGACGTCCACCAGTGGGCCAGTTGTCTGGGATAGTGACTGGTAATGAACCGTGTGTGTGACTGTGGAGGACTTCTGCTTAGATGTCTCCCCAAAATCATTATCGGTCAACAGCACTGTAGATCGGTCATCTGGGAGAGAAACACATACATAGGTATACAGATTTATACATTCATAACACTGATTAACAATGATTAAATACCTTTCTTCATGGAAAATGTATTTCTCTTTTCGTTTACTGGTTTATTATATACTGTACGTATAGGCTAAGATGGAAATATTAAACAAGCATTGCTACTGTGATCATGTGAAATGTGATTTTCACACTCTGCCTGCAAATATCAAAGTGGTTGTAGTTTAAAATCTGTGGCAATCTAACGAACTTTGAATTGTAACCAACGCCTGGGTGCATGTGCTACTACAGGGATAGAGGCTCAAGTATTGAGCTAACATTGAGTAAAGCTTCTGCTGTGTTGTTTAATTTCTGTTCATGTTTCATGTCTGTCAAACACACAAATATGTGTGCCACCACAGACAAGAGGAGGTGCAGTGTAAAATGGTACCTGACTTGCAGTGACTTGGAGTTTAAAATGATACTTCATTACACAATATGAAATATGTTTTTACTGTCATCCTAGAAGTTGACCACATATCCATTCATTAAACGGATGGATGCCTGAATAATAATATTAGGCAGAAGGCACATGTCTAGCTTGCAACATACACTGTATGGTCAAAAGTATGTGGACACCTGACCATGACACCCATATGCGCTTGGTGAACATCCTATTCCAAAGGCATGGGAGTTGTTCCCCCCTTTGCTGCTATAACAGCCTCCACTCTTCTGGGAAGGCTTTCCACTAGATTTTGGAATGTTGCTTGAGGATTTGTCTGCATGGACAAGATGCACTGGCCTACATGTGGCCTCATCATCTACTATATGCGTTTTCTCCCATGCTGCTTATCTTTCTCACATGTTTGTCTCCCCTGAGATGCCTAGCAAAACGTTGATTCTACTTCTGCTTCTTTGAGAGCATCTTCTGTCCAAAATGAACAGAGAGATTTGGCAGCATCAGGCAGGTCACATGTACCTGGAGATTTGGCTCCAAAAAGAGTGGAAGGACACCATGATCTGGCAATAAGCTTGCATGCATTGGTGGCCAGATGACTCTAGAGTGACTTTGTGGCTGAATCTGGGATTTCTGCCCAAGGTCATATCTCTCACTTTTGTAAATCAATCAATTGTCCTTGCAGTGCTCCACGAAGGGAAGCCAGCAGACTGAACCCTGTGTCCGGTAAGTGCCCCATAGTACTACTTAAACTGAGTGGCAGCCATTCCAATCCTCAGATGAGCTGTTCATCTGTCACAGAGCAAAACTTGCCCACTGGGTGATGGACATCATCATCATGGCCTATAGACAGGCTTGGTGCCATACTCCCACCATGACATGTCTCCTCCTCATGGGCGTTACTTAAAGGTGTGTCACTCCAGGAAGTTTAAACTGGTGAGAACTCAGTGAGAAGGTTTCAAGTAAAGATGGCTGTGGTGTTTATTGCAAATTATGTGTCGCACATCGCTCTGTGACTATGAAAGGTCTCTGCAGATGTGCACACATGCAAAACAAGATATTTGAATTTTAAAAATGCCAATACAATGGTTATATTAGCCTGACAGGGTTATCCTGTATACCGTGTGTGTGTGGTGTGTGTGTGTGTGTGTGTGAATGCAGGCTGAGACCTTCCAACATAGTTCAGCAGTGAACTCACATGCACTATTGTATATATGTGGGAAGATACATTATATGACACTAATATACTGTACAGTAGCTGTGGCAATGGGAGGCCATGTCATGGAGTGTTTTTAATTAGTTTACTCTATTCTGATTTAGGTATATTTATGAAAGATTGGAGAAAATGTTCAAATCTTG
Organism: Cranoglanis bouderius; assembly: GCA_023630585.1. Lineage (NCBI taxonomy): Eukaryota > Metazoa > Chordata > Actinopteri > Siluriformes > Cranoglanididae > Cranoglanis > Cranoglanis bouderius. Next base: position 3,555,840 of record CM042545.1, read on the forward strand.
GAAGCTCTTGTAAATTAAGATCTTACCTATCGTCTCCATTGTGTCTCTCTCCTCAATGAGCAGTTGGGCTCGTGGTATATCAATGTGCATTCGGAGGGTTTGCTGTTGCTTGTTTACAGCATCCGGAGTTCGTGTGTTCTTACTGAAAATACATATTCAAACTCGTTAAATCTTAAGAGTTAAGATCTTAACTATTAACTATAGTGACTTGGAAGTTATGAGAACATGATTTAAATGCATTTAGCGTATTACGTTTTATTTACCTCATAAGCATTTCTGCCAAGCTTTTTGCATCTGTGAATGAAGGAGAGAAGAGAATGAACTATAAATGCTTCTGTAAGAAAAATGTAAGTGAGGGATGAACAATACTTGTTTTTATGCTTGCAGTTTTGTATGTTCACACACCCCGTAATCTCTTGAGCCTCTGCTCCCTCCTCCTCCTCCTCATAACAAGTAGCACAATGAAAACCATTGCAATGGCCACCAGGATGCAGATGATAGTCACCATCATCTTCAGGCCCTCAGTGCCTTGCCTGTTCTCCTGGCTGGGGTCCACAATCTTCAGCAGTGGAGCAATGGTGCCTGGAGATATGTAAGGGAACCCAGTCAGATTTAACCATCACATTTTGTTCGCTGTTTAGGAATGAATGTCCAATTGACCCAGACAATCTGTTTTGATGTTATTGCAATGCTACTGTAAAACTTAATCTATACCCAATATATTTCATCTTCATCTCATTTGTTAGCAGTATAAGCAATATTTACAGGAATAAACGCAAAACACTTGAACAGGCTTGCAGTTCTTCCTCATGGCGTCCTCATGTGTGTGTGCGTGTGTGTGTGAAGTATGAATGAAAGGTACGATAAATTAGGTTCATTTTGTTGATATTAAAGCAAAAACTACTCCAACCTCTTTGTTGTGTGTTTTGTAAAAACACTTACTGCCGTCGACATTCAACGTTGCAAACAAGACCCTCTTCTCAGCTGTACCAGCGCTGTTGCCCACCCTCATCTGCAGCTCATACCACGTGCCCTCCTGCAAGTCATACAGCACGTGGCTCTTAGGTAAAGAGGTGCGCTGCATTGTGGTCCATGGTGTAGTGTCCACTGGCCGGTACTCCAGCGTGAATGAGCTGATTGGACAGCCGCCGTTATTCCAGCCAATCAGATTGAGCTCCACGCGTGTTGAGTTGATGCTGGAGAAAAGCTCATGGTCTTTGGCAAACTGTGGTTCTGAGGCGAGAAAGAACATGAGAAGATAAACATAAATATCTTTAGGGGGTTTGGAAGGTAATATGCATATAATATTTAAGCAGTTACATTGTTGCATTATGCACAAAAGGGGCTAAAGGTGCACTAGGGATGATAGGTTCATCCTAAATCTGTAACAAAATAATAGAATTCAGCAAAATATGATATACTTGTGTTTCTGCTTTGTTAAACTCCTAGCTTATTAGGTAGCTACAATATTGAAAAGTCTGGACCATCTGATGGGTGCTGGGAGTTTCAGGAAGACCAGAAGTGGGACAGGTTGATTATGATGTCCACATTTTTAGTCACTCATGTTTGCGACACCACCTATTATCAAATATATTGTTCAAAAACAAGAACAAACTCAAACCTGAGCTAAAGGAACTTGGTTGTTGTGGTTTTCTATTTAATTTTTGTACAACCCCAATTCCAAAAAAGTTGGGACGCTGTGTAAAATGTAAATACAAACAGGATGCAATTATTTGCAAATCTCATAAACCCATATTTTATTCACAATAGAACATAGAAAACATATCAAATGTTTAAACTGAGGAAATGTTCATTTTAAGAAAAAAATAGGGTAATTCTGAATTCGATGGCCGCAACACATCTCAAAAATGTTGGGACAGGAGCAACAAAAGGTTTGAAAATAAGTGTTACTAAAAAGAAATAGCTGGAGGTTAATTGGCAACAGGTCAGTAACATGATTGGGTATAAAAAGAGTATCTTAGAGAGGCAGAGTCTTTCAGAAGTAAAGATGGACAGAGGTTCACTAATCTGCGAAAAACTGCATCTACAATTTGTGGAACAATTTCAAAATAATGTTCCTCAACATAGAAGTGCGAAGACTATGAATATCTCATCATCTACAGTACATAATACCATCAAAAGATTCAGAGAATCTGTAGAAATCTCTGTGCACAAGGGACAAGGGTGAAAATCAATATTGCATGCCCGTGATCTTCAGGCCCTCAGGTGGAACAGCATTAAAAACAGGCATGATTCTGTAATGGAAAGCACTGCATGGGCTCAGAAACACCCCCAGAACTCATTGTCTGTGAACACAGGTTGCCGTGCCATCCACAAATGCTGGTTAAAGCTCTATCATGCAAAGAAGAAGCCATATGTGAACATGATCCAGAAACGCCGCCATCTTCTCTGGGCCAAAGCTCATTTAAAATGGACTGAGGAAGTGGAAAACTGTTGGAAGCTTGCATCTCTGATGGTATGGGGGTGCTTTGTGCCTATGGAATGGGCAGCTTGCACAGCTGGGAAAGGCACCATCAATGCGGAAAGGTATATACAGGTTTTAGAGCAACATATGCTTCCATACAGATTCCATCCCATCTTTACTTCTGAGAGACTCTGCCTCTCTAAGATACTCTTTTTATACCCAATCATGTTACTGATCTGTTGCCAATTAACCTTATTAGTTGAAAAATGTTCCTGCAGCTGTTTTTTTTAGTAACATTTACTTTTCCAGCCTTTTGTTGCCCCCGTCCCAACTTTTTTGAGACGTGTTGCAGCCATGAAATTCAAAATCACCTTATTTTTTTCTTAAAATGGTTACATTTCCTCAGTTTAAACATTTGATATGTTTTCTATGTTCTATTGGGAATAACATATGGGTTTATGAGATTTGCAAATCATTGCATTCTGTTTTTATTCACATTTTACACAGCGTCCCAACTTTTTTGGAATTGGGGTTGTATGTTATTTATTTATTTATTTATTTTTACCCATTTGAGACAACTAGAACAGTCACCATTATGACAATAAAAACAACTTTGTAAAAAAGTTCATGTGGTAAAACCTTTTAGTTCATGCCTCTTGAGGGTCACCTTTACCTATTCTGGTTAGCCAGTTCCACAATTGATGCTCTTGGTGGTACAAACAGCAATCGTTATATCATCCATCCATCCATTTTCCATATTGCTTATCCTACACGGGGTTGCAGGGAGCCTGGAGCCTATCCCAGGGAACTCTGGGCACAACCTGGACAGGGTGCCAACCCATCACATGCCCATTCACACACTACAGAAAATTTGGAAATGCCAACCAGCCTACAATGCATGTCTTTGGACTGTTGGAAACCCCTGAAGCACGAGGAGAACATGAGAACATGCAAACTCAGTGCGCACAGGGCAGAGGAGGGGTTTTCGAATCTCCAACCCTGGAAGTGCGAGGCAAATATGCTAACCACTAAGCCACCGTGGCTCCCGCAACTATTATTATCCCCTGAATATCATTATGTCCTCTTGGTCCAGACTTGAGCAGATACTACAAAACATCCAGTTGGAACGTTTGGTACTAAACTAAAGGGTTTTGTGCAGGAATAACATCTTGACCATGAAACAGTGCAACCCTGAGACCTTCCTAACTAAGCACTTCTCACCTTTGCCATGGGTTTTGGCTTCGATGATCTCACTGATGCGGCCTGGGCCCACGGCATTCTGCGCAGTCAAGGTAAACTTGTACCAGGTGCCACACTTCATATTCTCCAGCCGGTATGATCGTTCGCTGGGGCTGATGGGGAAGCTGCCCCATTCCTCGCTGTTATCCTCTGAGTACTGCAGAATGTAACCTTAAAGAGAGAAAGCAAATAATTACATGTGCTTTCATCCAAATTGACAGAAATAACTGTGTAGGATAGTATTTTGATGGTGGGACATGATTTGGAAATTATAAAATGCATTTTACTGTGTTGCTGTGGTAAGCAAATTGTGAAATCATTAATCAGTTTCTTTGTTTTTAAGTGTTACATGTTAATTACTTAAAATGAGCCAAGCACTTTTTGTGCGAGACAGAATTTTTAAGGTCAATAGTGGCAGCAACAAGCACAGGAGTCTCACCTCTGATCGAGCTTCCTCCGTTGTCTCCAGGAATCCAGGACAGCGTGATGGATGTGGTGGTGGTTTTAGTTACGGTGAGACGTGGCTGGTCCGGAGGTACTACAAAGTTACAAAGTTATATTTTATGTTTCAGGTTTTAACTTATTATCATTATTTAAAAAAAACAAATACAACAACAACAACAATAATAATAATTAACAGGGTTGGTGTTCAAATCACAGACTCAAGAAAGAGTGTGTTTGATTCTATTTATTTGTGATGTCTATTTATTACGTGCTTGATTCTATTCTATTAATTAATAAATGAATGATCTGGATATTATACTGAATGGCAAGAGTGGCAGACAAGAGATTATAAACAGTTGTCTATGTGGGTGTGTCCTACTGAGTCCTATTGCAGTCACTACTGCTTCCTGTGTGAGGGTCACACTCGGACTTCGTGGTCCCCAACAGTTCTTCAGTACGGGATTTGGGTTATGCCTATAAAGTCCTGATGGTTCAAACTGTGGCATGATCTTGTTTAATATCCTATAGAGCTGATTCACAGACTCACCTTGAACCTGGAGATTTAGTGTGATTTCATCCGATCCCCAGTTGTTGCTGACAATGCAGCTGTAGTACCCAGAATCCTCAGCTTTCACCGTGCGGATCACAAAGCTGCCGTTGCCATGGACACTGCGCCGGCCATCGATAGAGACAGGAGCGGGTGCCCCGTTGCTGAAGGGGAAATCAAAAGAAGCTTCTGAGACACATACTCCAGTGAATAACCGGGCATTATATACTGTATAACTTATTAAAATTAATACTTTTTTTAAAAAATTACATGTACATAAGTATGCCAGTATGGGCTAATAAGTCTCAATATAAACTCACTTTCCCTTCAGCCACTTGATTGTCGGAGGAGGGTCTCCAACAGCTCTGCAGGGTAAGACAATGTCCCTCATCCATGGTGTGGTTACCGTGCCACTGAATGTTAGAATACGAGCAGGAGCTAACAAAGCAAATGATATTAAGCCACAATTACTTCAGGTTCCTATAATAGGATTTTCCCCAAAACAAACATTTATATGTACTAGTAAGTCACAAATAATCTATATAAATATATATAATATAATATAAAATATAGCACACTTCTAACTTAGAAAAGTTACCCATTAACGGTTGAACATATATGACCCAACACATCATTGGTGCCCAATTCCCAGCACTGAACATCTTTAATACAGGAGATTGATGCAACATCATCAGGGACTCCTCCCATCCCAGTCACAATCTGTTTAACATACTTCCATCCAAGAGGAGATACAGGAACATTCGTACCAGAACCAGCTTCTTCCCCACAACCATTACCCTGCTGAGCTCTACACTACACCGTTAGTCCACTGATGTTTTACTGTCTGTTATCATCCTGCTAATTCTATTCTATATTCTGTATATTTGGTATTATCTCTATATAATTGAATGATTCATATTATATATTCTAGAATATCTTTATATACTATTCCATAATGCATATTCTGTATATACACTGTATATTATTCATGGATAATCTGGGTAATGTTGTATATACAGTGTACAGTGGGGGGAAAAAGTATTTGATCCCCTGCTGATTTTGTACGTTTGCCCACTGACAAAGAAATGATCAGTCTATAATTTTAATGGTAGGTGTATTTTAACAGTGAGAGACAGAATAACAACAAAAAAATCCAGAAAAACGCATTTCAAAAAAGTTATAAATTGATTTTCATTTTAATGAGGGAAATAAGTATTTGACCCCTTCGACTTAGTACTTGGTGGCAAAACCCTTGTTGGCAATCACAGAGGTCAGACGTTTCTTGTAGTTGGCCACCAGTTTTGCACACATCTCAGGAGGGATTTCGTCCCACTCCTCTTTGCAGATCCTCTCCAAGTTATTAAGGTCTCGAGGCTGACGTTTGGCAACTCGAACCTTCAGCTCCCTCCACAGATTTTCTATGGGTTTAAGGTCTGGAGACTGGCTAGGCCACTCCAGGACCTTAATGTGCTTCTTCTTGAGCCACTGCTTTGTTACCTTGGCTGTGTGTTTTGGGTTATCGTCATGCTGGAATACCCATCCACGACCCATTTTCAATGCCCTGGCTGAGGTAAGGAGGTTCTCACCCAAGATTTGACGGTACATGACCCCGTCCATTGTCCCTTTGATGCGGTGCAGTTGTCCTGTCCCCTAAGCAGAAAAACACCCCCAAAGCATAATGTTCCCACCTCCATGTTTGACGGTGGGGATGGTGTTCTTGGGGTCATAGGCAGCATTCCTCCTCCTCCAAACACGGCGAGTTGAGTTGATGCCAAAGAGCTCGATTTTGGTCTCATCTGACCACAACACTTTCACCCAGTTCTCCTCTGAATCATTCAGGCAAACTTCAGACGGGCCTGTACATGTGCTTTCTTGAGCAGGGGGACCTTGCGGGCGCTGCAGGATTTCAGTCCTTCAAGGCGTAGTGTGTTACCAATTGTTTTCTTGGTGACTATGGTCCCAGCTACCTTGAGATCATTAACAAGATCCTCCCGTGTAGTTCTGGGCTGATTCCTCACCGTTCTCATGATCATTGAAACTCCACGAGGTGAGATCTTGCATGGAGCCCCAGACCGAGGGAGACTGACAGTTTCTTCCATTTGCGAATAATCGCACCAACTGTTGTCACCTTCTCACCAAGCTGCTTGGCGATGGTCTTGTAGCCCATTCCAGCCTTGTGTAGGTCTACAATCTTGTCCCTGACATCCTTGGACAGCTCTTTGGTCTTGGCCATGGTGGAGAGTTTGGAATCTGATTGATTGATTGCTTCTGTGGACAGGTGTCTGTTATACAGGTAACAAACTGAGATTAGGAGCACTCCCTTTAAGAGAGTGCTCCTAATCTCAGCTCATTACCTGTGTAAAAGACACCTGGGAGCCAGAAATCTTGCTGATTGATAGGGGATCAAATACTTATTTCACTCATTAAAATGCAAATCAATTTATAACTTTTTTGAAATGCGTTTTTCTGGATTTTTTTTTTGTTGTTATTCTGTCTCTCACTGTTAAAATACACCTACCATTAAAATTATAGACTGATCATTTCTTTGTCAGTGGGCAAACATACAAAATCAGCAGGGGATCAAATAATTTTTTCCCTCACTGTATATATCTCTTACATGTATTTTTGACTAATACTTGCATTTCTATATCTATTATGGTTTTTCTATTACAATCTAGTGCAATACCAGTCTGTCTGTCTGTCTATCTATCTATCTAACTGACCACAGTCACTGACAATGCAGACAGCCACAGGCAATGTTATACCTCTACTGAAAAAATTAATACTAAAAGTTGTTATGGTACAATTATACTGCACGTGTTACAAATGCTTAGATCTGTCAGTCTTCTTTTTTAATTCATTATATAACACACCTGGATCAACACCTGTACCATGAGGTTTGAGCTCAGTCAGCTCCAGTTTTCATAGTACAAAATCATCTATGTCTGTACCTTTAGCTTGCGGCTCCACAGTGATGATCTCACTTGCATTCCCTCGACCAGCTGCAGTCACTGCCACCACCCAAATACTGTACTGCCAGTTCTGGTTCAGGTTGGTCACACGACGGAAATACACATCAGGCGCAGCCTCAAACTCACTGATGACCTGCAGTGTGGAGGACCAAAACCAGCACATGCACACAAAAACGGTTATTTGTTTGTGTATATACTCCATCTCCCAGTGTTGCCTTGCAAGTTCACTGACATTAGTGTAAGTATGTGTTATTTGCTCTTTAACCTCTTATACTCATCACCAAATTCCCAAGCTTCAACCACAGGTTTGTGTTAGCCATATTGGTTTATATAGGGGGAAAGGGCAAATCATCAACCAGAGGATATGGGAAAGTGGCCTGTGGTGCCAGAAACTTTAAGAAATAACTAAAACACACTGTAAGACTAACTCACAGAAGACAATGAAATAAAGACAGAACCTTACTTTTAATTTTATAACCACACTGCTGTGAATAAAACCATGTGCACATAAAAGATTGTAGTTCATTTGATATTGGACATTTAACTTTCCCCTTTTTCATTCCCATGAACAAAACAGCAAGAAATTAAAAAAAAAAAATACCTTGTGTATCTCATTCTAAACATCTAAACAAGAAACAACGACTTAAAATGTCATTTCAAAATATGCTTCGATAGATCTCGCTTAAGGCAATGTTCCAGAAATTACCAGCGCTCACAAAACCACGTCAAAAGGCATAACATGGATGACTTAAACGAATATACCATGAATTAATATACCATGAATTAATATACCATGAATTTGGCTAAAAGAAGGTGAAAAACAAAATCACTTGTAGCCATTTCACTCTCTTTAGCCAAACTGTGTCTTCTGATATGTGCAGTTTTTGCTCATAAAGATTCCCATAAATATTAAAATAGAGGTAAAGTACATTATTAAAAGGTTTTCTTCAGCAAGACTTAATGGAGCATGTTTTGAAACGCAATTGGTATTATGCTCTATTTCTTCACTGGAGCTGGACATTTTGTTTATGTGGAATGACAAGTTAAGTGTTCAATTAAAAACAAGTGCCTATGGTTTTATCTTCATTAATGTTCTTAATTTTTTTTAATGTTTTTTACATCAACAGCAAAATGATTGTTGCATTAACCTGTAAATGTTTCCGTAGCTTTATGTTTTACAGCTGCATAGCATGCAAATGTCAGGTAATAATCATGCTAAAGAATATGTTACAGTGTTGTGGTTTGGCTGCATACCGTGGGATAAGGGTTGGAGCAGAAGACTGTGTACTTCCGGATGATTCCGTTGAGCTTCAGTGGAGGAAGCCAGGAGACGAACACCACTGAGGCAGACGCAGCGGCAGCCTTCACACCAGCTGGAGGACCTGGAACTGTTTAGAGACAAGGACAACATTTTGACTTTTCTTATTTCTTAAAACTTACATTCTGTAACTGAACTGAACTATTGTCAAAGCTGCAGTTATAAAAAAAAAAAAAAAAAAATTGTGACCAATCAGAATTGCTGTGGTATAATGGAAATTAACACAAGGCAGGGTATTTTATAATAATAATATTACACTGTAATAATATTTACACCAGATTAAAAAAAACACGTTATGGCTAAGCATCTTGTTGTCACAAATATACAGGATAATAGGAAACCGGACAAATACAGCTGATCTCTCATCCCAAACTCAGATTAAGAGATGACATGCGTCAACTTATGATTTGTGTGTCAACTTATGAACTTATGAACAAGTGTGTGTGTACGCATGTGTGTCTGTTCACGAGAAGTAAATCTAAATGAGATGTCTCACCGTCCTCTTTGGTCCTTGTGTATATTTGATCGCTGCGAACTCCGTCCCCAGCCCGGGTGAAGGCCAGCACTTGGATGCTGTAGTTGGTGTATTTCTCCAACCCCTCAAGCTCCAGGGAGGGTTTTGTGGTAGTGATGTTCTTGATCTCACCCAACTCTGAGACAAGACAGAAATAAACACACATTTCAATGCCCATTCTAGCAAACACAACAATATGTAGTAATAGTAATAATCATGGTACACTGCACCCTGGAGCTATTATAGTACAATGTATATGATGGCTACTTTTCTGGACTGTCACTGGTTTAAGGCAAAATAAAGGTGTCACAAACTAATAGTACATTCACAATGTAGTTACCACAATAAACAATTAGTTTTTTGTTTTTGTAAGTTATGCTTTCAGGCCAAATGATTTAACCTTCACAGTGGTACTTGAGGTATCAAGTTTAACAGCCAAGAAGTAGTGCTAGAACAAGTAATGCTCGATAAAATGAATAAAATTAACATTTATTTCTTGTAAACCTTATCCATGTTTAACATGTAAATTTTACTACTATGTTGCATGTTGTCAGGTCATGCTTCCACGTCATTACATTCATCACATGTCATTGCAAGATGACAATTCTCAGATTTTACCCGGAGACGAGTTGCTTCTCCGCTAGCAACACACACACAACACCAATAGACCGCAGTGGAACAGATCACTCCCATCAGCAAAGAAATGTTTCATCATAGGATAAAGGTGATCAGTAAGAAGAACTTTGTATTCATCTGAGTGACTCCTCCCTGTATGGGACTGCATATACTCAAACCATGCCAGCAGCTTTACACATCACTGGGTGTTTCCTGCATCGCCTTTCGAACATACTGGAAACCAACAGCATCCCCTTCAGGTGAAGGCCAGAAATGAAGCGGCTGAGTTTATTAAATTGAAATGATTTTTGATGTTTAAAAGTTATAGTTTCATAAATAAAATGCAGACTTCAAAAGCAGTCCACAATTGGTCAAAGGCTTGAGTACATGTGTGTGTATAAAATGAGTGTATAAAATATTTTTATCGCTTCTTTCCAAGAGTCTTTCTTGTTAGAATAACTGACAATGTATTGCATCATGTGTCAACTGTAAAATGTTTAAGACTGTTTTTAGCCTGAAGTGCATAGATTGTAAATTAGAAGTCACTATAGTCTACACTATTTTCATTTTAACCACTTTTCACTTGTGATTCTCTTTAGTATATAAAACGATACACTGGCTATAGGCTAATTTACTGTATACTAAAATAATCCTAAAATACAGCGGTGCTTGAAACTTTGTGAACCCTTTAGAATTTTCTATATTTCTGCATAAATATGACCTAAAACATCATCAGATTTGCACTAAAAATAGACAAAGAGAACCCAATTATACAAATGAGACAAAAATATTACACTTGGTCAATTATTTGTTAAGGAAATGTATCCAATATTACATATCTGTTAGTGGCAAAAGTATGTGAACCTCTAGGTTTAGCAGTTAATTTGAAGGTGAAATTAGAGTCAGGTGTTTTCAATCAGTGGGATGACAATCAGGTGTGAGTGAGAGCCCTGTTTTATTTAAAGAACAGGGATCTATCAAAGTCTGATCTTCACAACACATTTTTGGGGAAGTGTATCATGGCACGAACAAAGGAGATTTCTGAGGACCTCAGAAAAAGAGTTTTTGGAAAAGCCTGGAAAAGATTACAAAACCATATCTAAAGAGTTTGGACTCCACAGTCTCATGAAAATCTGATGATGTTTTAGGTCATATTTATGCAGATATATAGAAAATTCTAACGGGTTCACAAACTTTCAAGCACCACTGTATTGAGTTATGACATATAATGAGTTTGGGAGAAATGCCTTTCCTGAAGCTCCTCCTTCTTCTAAGAAAACTATACATTCCCTTTTCTCTCTAATGAGATTTCCCCAGTTTCTCCACCCCACTATTCAATAGTCTTTAATGGGGATCGGGCTATTTAGCACAACGCGGCCAAAGTTCTCAGAGTTCTGCTCACGTTTTATAGTTCCACAATTACTCTTCATGTCCTTTAGCTGAGGGAGCGCTGACAAATTATGCTTAGCAACATACCGTACAGTATATACAGTATTTCATTTGTTTGTTTATGCATGTCCTGCATATGTCCTGAGATGATATACTGTATGTCCTGTATTACTGTATATGTACGTAGATAGGACTGACTCACCTCCATCTGGTAAGTTGGCCCAGTAAATGACTCGGTAGCCAAGCAGCATGCCATTCAGTGCCTCTTTTGGGAGAGGAGTCCAGGACAGAGAGATGGTCTCTGGGGTTGTGGCCGTGGTCACAACATTTTCAGGCGATCGGCTTGGAACTATGAGAATAGACATGGGAAGTGCATTGAGAAAACACCTTTATAACATTACAAATAAAATTGCATTACCATATGTATTTGTAAGAATGCTGTATACAGTATGTGTGATGACAGTTTCTACTGTATATAGTTCTGCAAACTACAAATGTTAATTAACTTAAATACAGCCGAGGCCAAAAGTGTACATACACAATATCTAGCTTAAATATATTCAAGCTGAGTTTTTCACACATCCACAGTCCACACATTTCATGTTAACATACATTTCTTTGGCAACTCAATTAGAGCGTCTACTTTGTTCACATTAGAGGTAATTAGAAAAAAAAACACAACAGCCCTCAATTAGAGAAAGATTTATTTCGGCTTTAATTTACTATATCAGAATTCCAATGAGTAAAAAGTTTACATGCACCAAGCTGACTGTCTCTTTAAACAGCCTGGAAAATTCCTGGTGAAGGACTGGCATGGAAAAAGCCAGACTGAAGTTTGCAGAAATTTAACTGCGTGGCCGTAATGATTAGTGCATGTATGGAAGAAAATGAATGAGGCTTTTAATCCGAAGAACAGGGTGTTTTGGGGGTGTCAGCATCATGTTGTGGGGGCGTTCTGCACTTCAGAAAATAGACGGCATTATAAGAATGGAGGATTGTCTAGAAATACATCTCAAGACACCATCCAGAAGTCCAAACTTGGTCACAACTGGGTCTTCCAGCCAAAAAATTACCTTAAGCATATCTCCAAAGTTGTAAGAAAATGGCTTAAAGGCAACAAAGTGAAAGTATTGGATTGGCCATCACAAAGTCCTGATGGAGCAAGGAGGCCCAAAAGCCTGCCTGAATTACTGTACACCATTCAGGAGGAATGAGCAAAAAGTGTGAGCAATTAAAAAGTAACACTATCAGATACTAACAAAGTGTATGCAAATGTCTGACCCACTGAAAATCTGATATAGTAAATAAAAGCTGAAATAAATCTGTGTCTTAGCTATTATTTTGAAATGACCTCATATGCAAATAAAGTACATACCCGAACTGACTTAACACAGGAAATGTATGGCAACATGACGTGCAAAATTGAGTTTGAATTTCTTTAGCCTATGTGTGTGTAAACTTTTTGCCTCAACTGTATATTACAGTGCCATTACAGCATAAACCTACAAAATTACAAAAATCAAAAAAGAGCTTCTTCTCTCATAATTAATCTGATTTTCCATGAATCTCCTTCTTGGCCTTTGTAATAAAGTAACACTGTGATATCATTGTGATATTCAGGTTGCCTGACTGACCGTCTTCCAGTGTGGTGATGATGGCTTCCTCAGATGTGGGCCCCATTCCTGCACGATTGGCAGCCTGTACGCGCACCTCATACTGAGTGTACTTCTTCAGGTTGTCCAGAGTGATGGTCTCAGTGTCACCCGTTGTGTCCAGGTTGATGGTGTTGTACTGGGGGCTTCCTCCTGTGCCGTATTCCCTATAGCATACCTGATAGCTCCGGATCAAGCCATTCTGAAGGTGCTTGTGGGGAGCCTGAGATTAAAAAGGGACACCAAAAAAGTTCTATGGAAAAATGGACAGTGCTAGCTATAAGGTTTAGTACAGAATTTTGCCTGTATTCACTTTAAGGAAGGATAAGTAGTAAGAAGGATAACACCTATGTCTAAATTATGGTTCTGAACGTAATGGTAAAACATGTCATAGACATATGTACGCATAGTTTAGCATCCCTAATAAAGTTGTCTGATATTCATTATACAGCATATAACACTGCACTGACTAAGCATTATCCATTTATTAGAATTAGCAATATATTTCTGTCCTGCTATTTAATAACCAACGGTGTCCTTCAAGGTGCTGCTATAAGACAATTACTATTTCCCTTGTGATGAGGCAATTGCTGTAATTATGCATAAGCATGGTCGAATATTTCATTATTATGCATTAACACACAGCCATGTGTATCTGCCAAGCCATATGAAGTATACCAATTCACTAAGAGGACTGTGGATTGTACAATAGAAATTCTAAACCGAATGTCAAATAAGATTATCTTACATAGTTCGGACAAGCAGAAATATTTTTAGTTAGCTTGCTAACACCAGCCAGCTTGAGAGAAACGTGTCTTATTCTGTTACAAGCCCTGCTCTCAGTTTACTCAATATTTACAGATGGGAATCCATGAGAATCAAGCTTTTACCTTCCATGTGACTTTAATGCTCTGGGATGATATCGCTTCAAGCTGCACTTCCTGGGGAGCACCATCAGGAGCTGCGGAAATCAGAGACCATAATCATCACAGTTTTTTAGAAAACAGATAAAGCTTAATATAAAAGCTTCCACTAGATGGCAACATCTGCACATCTTCATAGAATTGATGACTGGAAAGCAAACACGCATGCACAGAACATACACAAGATAAATCGAATAATCTAAAGACAATTATTATCATTTAGGTTTGGTTGTATGACAGTGTAATTTTTTAAAAATTAAAATAACTAAAGCAATTAGAGCCTTTTTTATTTTCCAAACTAAATAACTATACGACTGGTGATTGGTGTCTACTGGACTAAGACCAGTTTTACAATTGATCTTATAAAGCATGTATTATAAAGGTAAGGACTTTGCTTGGGGAAGAGCAGGACACAGTGTACGTGAACATGTTTGCTGAAAAGCCACTCACGGGCTTCGTCTGTAGTGATGGTGAGCTCGTTACTGGGCCGGCTCTCTCCAATCTGGTTCTTAGCAAACATGCGGATGTTATAGGTGGAAGCAGGGTGCAACTCGATGATGGTTGCCTGGTTCAGCTGGGGTGAGACGTCTTTGGTGGTTTGGGACAATGCCCAGGAGGCTGTAGGGGGAAAAGTGCACAGTTGTCTCACAAAGCGTTCACAATGACACTGTTTTCCTGTCCGCAGTTACAAGCATATATAATAATGATACAAATACTTAAGACTGAGTGTATGCTGAATTCTTGGCCGTGCTTATACATCTGTGTATATTTATAAGCAGTAGAATTCTACGTTCTTTACCTGATTTGTTCTTGTAGTTGATGTCATATCCTGTGATCGGACTGTTGCCATCAAATCCCATTGTCCAGCGAAGCGCAATGGTTCGATCTTTCACCTCTCTGATTTCTACTTCGGGAGGGTCTGGACGATCTAAGGTCATAAAAGGGAAAAAAGCCACTGATTTTCACATTCTGTCCTATAAGCTTAATGAATATTTGTGGCTGTTCACATGCTGATAACTGATAACAGAATACAAGTAATTTGCTCTAACTTTAAAAAAGCCTGTTGGGGGTAAAATTGAGAATTTTTGGGAAATAGGAACCGCAAGCAGAGCTAAGGTCTGATCCAATAATTTGATGGAAATCATAGCCTGGCATAATGGTGATAAAAATAATGCAATACTGTTTCACACATTTACAGAAAAATACTTTCATTTCAAAATGGTACAAATCCTTCAGTCAAGACAGTGGCTAGCTTAGCAACAGTTAATAACTGTTAGTTATCAAAGTGTATTTAGTTATCAAAGTGTATAATTAAAGCAAATTGTGTCCATTTGCTAGTATTAGGGATTACCTGTGTTATGTATCTTTTCCAGTAATATTATTTTGATGCCAAAATGTATTCTTTTTTATTTTTCATTTTTAAAATGTCTCTTGCCTTTATGTTATGTTGTATTATATTTGACAGCAAAGCAAAAACATGCACGGTCCTCATTTTCTATCCCCCGATTTTTGGGGGGCTTAAAGGAACGTGTTTAATGGTAGTGGAGGGTATTGAAAACCCCATATCTGATGTGTCTACTCAAGAACAATCTGGTAACTTGCCAGGTATTTTGCATAAGCTGAATGGAGAGCCCTGAAAATCAACTTAAGCAGTTGCGTAACCTGATTCTGAATATGGGTGACATTCCCAGCATAAATATTGACATAACTTTTGGACCTAACTCGATTCTGAATACTTCCCTGAGAACCATTTCAAATTATTTGTGACTGATAACAGACTGTATGATATGATCATGAAAAAAAATCTCTGTTTTAATAAGACCTGAATTGCAGGGACCTTACCTTGTACTATAAGCTGAATAATTCCCTTGTCTTCACCGTAAGAGTTAATGGCAATGCAGGAATAAAACCCAGAATCCTCTCTGACTGTGTGCAAGATCTATGTGAAGAAACACAAAATAAAGGATAGATTTAAGGACATACTAGCATTTCCATATATGGTCACAATGATGCATTCTGTAGTCTGTGATCTTCAGACACTGTTACTGCTCACCTGTAAGGTGGAAATGACCTCATCAGCCACTTCCTTGACGCTCACCACGTAGCGGTTGATGTCGGGGTTGATGATGTGGGATTCCTTCTCCCAGCGCACCTTGATGGGCTTCTCACCATGTGCTGTGCAACTCATCTCTGTCATGTGACCTTGTTCTGCTCGAGTGGTGTTAGGATAGGACGTGATCATGGCAGGAACTGACAGAGAGGGAAAGAGAGAGTGTGAGACACCGTAAAAGAGTAAAATAATTTTTTTTTCGATGACCAATACAACTACAACTGCATTTCATGTTATGGTTTAAGTGGCACCTTGTCACAAAAATTTCTGCATGATGTGATCATTTTATGCACACGCATTCATTTGCATACAGCAAGTCTGACCTTTTTATCATTTCAGTTAGTCACAAGTGGCATTTAATCCAACCAATGAAAGACTCTTTGGAACAAAACACAAGAACAAAGACACAACAACACAAGAACAAGGCTCTATAGAACGCAATAGACATCTCATGGGTGACACCAAGGAAACACAACCTCATAGAGAGGAGAGCAAAATGTGAATTGAGTGATCTAGGTCAATGATGTGTCAGCAAAAATCATTTCTCTTATTCTGTTATTTCTGTTGTTTTGTTGCCTTCTACCTCTTGTCAGTGTGCAGCAACATTCTTTACAAAAAATGTTACTGTATCACTGCATTTTTTAAGGGTGGCACAACGGGTAGGGTTGTTGCCCCACATCTTCACTCCCAAGTTTGATCTTAAGTTCAGGTTGCTTTATGTGTGGAATTTCACATGTTCTTCCTGTGTCTACATGGGTTTCCTCTGGGTTATACAGTTTCCTCCCCCCCCCCCCAAAAAAAAAGCCAGAAAGTGGAGGCTAAACTGCCTGGAGGTGTGAATGTGGTGTATTCCTGCCTCTCACCTAGTGTTCCCCGGATAGGCTCTGGATCCTTCATCAGGATAACAAAGTTTTTTTAACACTTAGAGAGGCTCCAAGCCATGTCCTAATCTTGTAGAGTGAATCTGAGTGCTTAGCCAGCTAACAAGTTTGTTCATTCATTCATCTTCAGTAACCGCTTTACCATGATGGATCCGGTAACTATCCTGGGACTGCTGGGTGCAAGGTAGGCAAATTCACCCCAGTTGAGACAGCAATTCATCAGAGCGCATGCAAGTTAGTGTAGCCAATCTGCCTACCTGCAAGTTTTTGGGTAGTGACAGGAAACTCCATGTAAACACAAGGAGAACATGTGAAACTGCATGCAGGCAGTAAGCCGAGGATCGAACTAGTGATCGTAAGGCTGTGCCGTGGCAACACTACACACTGTGCCACTGAGCTAGCTCGTTACCTTTGCTAATGTTAACATTACCTCTCCGGAAGTAGCTATCTGAGGTTAGCCAGTGGGTTAATTGTGGTGGTTAAGTTCGCCTAATCTAATTTAAAATGAATTTTGACCCAGAGATCCTGTCACTCCGCAAAATCACGACGTGTCAACTTGAAAATCACTAAACACAGGAACAATGGCTCTCATTGAAATAAATGCAGATTGGATTGTCTATAAACAAACTGATGTGCAAGATCAAAATAACTGTTCATTTGAGCACAGTTGCTCAGTTTTAGTGATGCGAGTTCAAGGGTTGGGTGTCTGTTATTTACCATGTTCATGAAGCATGCCCAAACTATGCAGGTATAGTGGTACTGTACCAATAAAAAAAAAATTAAAAAAATTAATAATATAAGACAACACCCTTGAACGTATCTACCACATCAGTGACTAGTGTTTTACCCTGATAGCTAACATCTTTTTTCAAATTCAATATTCAGATTTGATGAATATGAAAAACAATTAGCTGTTTTTAGAGTCATTTTAAACAATGCAACAATGTCTTGTAAACCGGTTCACTTTTTCTGATTTTACAGCGAATCATTTGCAAAACCTATTATAAAATACATCATATGTCAATGATCATAATGATAAATAACATTTAACACATACATCAGGGATCCTGCTGAAGTCAGGTGAGTTTGAGGAACAAAACTCCTGCACAATAGCACTGCAATGTATCAATGTCCATCCATCCATTTTCTGTACCACTTATCCAACACAGGGTCACGAGGGGAGCCTGGAGCCTATCCCAGGGGACTCAGGGCACATGGTAGGGGACACCCTGGACGTGGTGCCATCCCATCACAGGGCACGCACACACTCATAGATCCATTCACACACTACGGACAATTTAGAAATGCCAATGCCGGACACTATGGACAATTTAGAGATGCCAATGCCTGGACAGGGTGCCAACCCATCACAGGGCACAATCGCACATACATTCATACCGTAAGTATTCACACACTATGGACAATGTAGAGATGCCAATCAGCCCACCGTGCATGTCTTTGGTCTGGGGGAGGAAACCGGACGGAGTACCCGGAGGGAACATGCAAACTCCGTGCACACAGGGCGGAGGCAGAAACCAAACCCCCAACCCCGGAGGCACGAGGCAAACATGCTAACCACTAAGCCACCATGCCCCCATCAATGTAAAACAATATAAAAATTATTTGTTTGTGTCCTTTTAAACCCGAAAGGATCATCTTTCTGCTGAAGAACTTGCTATCCTGGAGCAGAAAGAGAGTGATTTCGCTATTTCTCCATCACCAACAAGCACAGCTATGATTAAATGATGAGTGCTCTTTGGATCCGATGTGTAACCCTCCTTCCGCTACACTACACACACACACACACACACACACACTGATACACACACTCACATGAGAATGCGTATGTACACAAGTGTTTTTTTGACTCATGCACACACACACACACACGCACACACACAAACACACACACACGCACACACACACAAACACACACACGAAAAAGTGTTTGCCCTTTCCTGATGTGGATTTGGGCAGGAGTTGGGGGGCAGGTTTATGGAGCGAGTGCTGATGTGATCGAGTGTGTCAGCATGAGCCCCATGAACATTTAAGCCTAATTTCTTATTCACTCTTGAGCCCCACACAGTGGTGACATGTGGCAGAACAATTTTGCATTACTTAAAATAAATAAATAAATAAACAAACCTTCTCTGAATGTTACCGTTGTTTAATTAAGGGCAACAAGAACAAACCCTGAATTATGATCTTGAGACTTGCAACAAATACATAGAAGGCATGATTAAAATGTAAGGGCAGTGTTCAAACTGTGGCAAAGTTCTTGCCCCCCCCCCCCATAATTTTTTTGGTTTCAATATAAAAACAAACAAACAGACAAATACTTTTTTTTTTTATAAACTTACTTTAGTACTTATTTACTTATTTATACAGAACCATAGAAAATGATGTTGTCCATAATTGTTTGTTCAATTTGAGAACATGCACCTGAGTATTTACTCTGCACATCATAATAGATGGACAAACACATTTCTCTACTTAGAATCCATGTAATAACATAAACCTCATACATTACTTTTAATGCAAACCAAGACTGAACACAAACTGCTCCTTGAACACTTTGCATTCAGGCACAATATTGGAAAAATCTTCCCCAAAAAACATTAAATAAAAATAAATAGAACGTTTTACATACTATCTATTCTTTCCATCCTTTCTCTCAGTGCTATGAAGAATGTAAATGGAACTAGTATTCTAGTTTCAGTGAAACACCAGGGGACCCCAAGTTAATTTATTTGAGCCTTTTTCATGGAACTGTACGTACTAATGTTTTATTCATAATGTGGTAAACATTCTGGTAAACACTCTGGTAAACAGAATATACCTCAATGTGTAATCTATGAAATTTACTTCGAACTATACATTTTATATAACAGAAATAAAATATGTTAGCCCTGCAATTTGTTAATTGAAATTAAAATCAAAGGACTGTGAAATATGAATAATTCTAGAGATACAACATTATTTCCCCAGTGCAACCACTTTACCGGTTTCCAATATATGACATGTTTTAGCATGGACAAAAACATAAACTCAGTGAGAGAGAGAACCTTCAGTCAAACTTCAAATTCTCCTTCCCTGACAGCTAATATAATAAGTGAGGTGGTTGCAACTAACAACAAAAGACTGCTAATAATCTCAATTCAGCTCTCACTGTCAGCAGAAATTGGTCTCCAGACAAGCAGAGGCTAAATGGTATTCCCATAACAGCTTAGTTGATGTATATTTTTAATATCTAGTAATATTATGAGCTCGTAAAATAGAGGAGCGCTGATGGCAGCTATAACCTCACATCAAGCCGTCTTCTTTTATTTGTTTCAGCAGCCAGTGCACCACGTAACTATTAAACAAACTAAGGAGGACCGTGGGGAAGGCCATGTGTGAAATTTATGGAGTTCTAAGACATGTTATATCTGTACCGATGTGATCTCTTCACTAATGATTTCCAGTGCTATTTACACCAGTATAACATAAATAAAACATAGATAAAACATAACATAAATGCTTGCTAGGAACCTGAAACTATTATGTACAGCGAAGGTTTGATTCCCTCATAGTTTGAATTAAAAAAAAAAAAAAAAAAAAAGTTCAGTGAAACTATACTTTAGAATTTATATACAAAAAAAAAAAAGCCAAAGGAAACCAGAGAAAAATAGAAAAATCTGATTCAGAAAGGAAATTCAACTATTTTTCACTATTAAAAGCTTAACATTGATTATTTGATTATGTTACATGGAGCATGAGCTGTGAATTCTAGCTGCTATGATGGAATTGATAACAGGACCCAACTCGTCACATAACATAACATGAAATAACTATACAAAGTGTAAAAGTGTCATGTGTCATTTAGTAATAAATTAAAACAATTCTAAGAGTTGGAAAATCAATATTGTATAAGCAGAATCACACACCAACCCGGCATGGACTATTTTCATAATACAGCACAGTCCGTCTTACTCGTCTTCTTTTATTTCGTCTTTAGGGTACACAGATTTTTGCATATTAATGTTATTTATATGATCAGAATGGGTCCTCAGCACACGCAGAGAAGGTTCAAGTAACTGCAACAGACAGGCAAATAACCCTGTGTACACACACACACACACACACACACACACACACACACACACACACACACAGTAACATCACTGAATGGTTTAATTCATCTCTGTCTGTGCTCTTCAATGGCCTTTACAGTCTGTTCAGTGAGGTGGATGATCTTTTTTTCCAGCAGTTTAGGGGTTAAAAAAAGCATGAAATGCCACTGATCTAAATGATAATGTAGGGCAGAATGTAGCTTTGAATTCTGACAAATAGTTCATATTGGTAGTTTGATCAATATTCTGGGCATTTTACAATAATTTGTTGTATAATAGAGATTCTTATAGCAACGCACATCGACTCCCATTTAATTCAGTAGGAAACCGTCAGGGCCTTCTTCTAAGAACCTTTTTATTTCATAGAATCAGAATGTCTGTTGTGCTTAATGTGTGTAATACCGTGATATTAGATGGAGGGATAAACAATGCTCATAATAAGAATTATGCGGGGCAAAACATCACATACATGCACACTTAAAAGGCAGCTGCATATTTACAATAACAGTGCATGCAAAATTCTGCACTAATGCCTGAACTAATACTTACATAAATATTAACTAATATTGAGTTAAGGCATGAACTACTCACAAACTAGTGAAGAGCTAACCTTAACTACGGCATGAGTCTTATGAATTCATGCGTGAATAATGACCACCTTAAGTACATATTAGTACATGTTTGGTAGTTAATGTATAAAGTATAACGTAGGGGTAAACTAAATCAAATGTCACCCTTGTGCCACCCAGAGCATTTACTACTACTACAGTGGGATTTGAAGGGAAATAGATAGAAAATGACGCAAAGTGGTTTGGGCTGAAATTTAGTTGGTGTTTATTGTTAGTGAGTCTTTCTATGTTCGATGTAAATTATGAAAGTAATCCAGTGCCATCCAATGATGTTTGTGTAAGCAGCTGCATATGGCAAACTATATAAACAATTTACTTCATATTCTTTCTTATAGAGCAGGTTTGATTTAGTTTACCCATACGTGTTAATTAATACATTAACTAACAAACATGTACTAACGTACATAACGTGGTCAACATTCATGCATGAATTCATAAGACTCATGAATTGTAGTTGAAGTTAGCGCTTCATTACTTTGTGATTAGTACATGCCTTCACTCACCATTAGTTCATATTTAAGTAAGTATTAATTCAGGTATTAGTGCATGATTATTCATGTACTGTTATTGTAAAAAAAAAAAAATTAAAGAGTCTGTAATGCCTTTACTGGCCAAAAAAAAAAAAAAGTTTGATTAGGCAATGTGTGTACTACTTTCTACTTTCAGTTTCTCCATTAAAAGTAATAAGGGGGAAAAAAGGATGATTAAGTAAACAATCCACCTAATTTGCATTTGTGACATGTGCAAGTGTATTTTTGATGTACGTTCTCAATCACTGCTGATGACATGTTATGGATGTGTCACTGAAGTAGACTGAAAAATATCAGCTCAAATCTAGGGCTTGTTTCACTCTGTGTTAAAACCTGATATGACTGCCACGGACAGGCTGCATCTGCATCTGAATCTACAGTCTGGACTAGAAAGAAATCAGCCATAGCCTCCCTTCTTCATACCATTCTGAGGATTTTTCTTACAACCACTGGTGGTGCTGTTGTGCTTGGTTCCACAAAAACCCATGATGAGTCATCATTTGTTAACAGAGAATAATCTTATGTGGAAGCCAAAATATAAATCTTATACTGATGTATGTTTATTTATTTATTTATTTATTTATTTATTTATTTATTTATTTTTAAGATGCTAGCCCCGCCTCCCGCCGTAATGTATATTGTTAATTATTGATTGGAGATAAAAGGTTTATAGTCTTGAAACACCAAAAGAAAAAAAAAATGAACCAATCTGGATCTTTGTCTGTTGTGTCCGGGTAGACACGGCCAAGCAAGCTCACACACCTTGTTAGTATTTCAGGAGCAGGGCAGAAGCCCGTGCGTGTCCGATTAACCACCAGCATAACTGGAATCAACCAATCATTTTTGATTTCCATTGAGTAGGCATAAAAATGTCACGCCAGGCTTCTGGAAGGCTGAGTTAATGGTTGGGATACATACAGGATATGTGACTGACTGAAGGATCCATATCCTAACCATATCCTAACCAAAGCCCAACCATTAACTTGCTTTGATTTATGCAGATACCATTTTATTCATTATCTTGGTTTACAGTGAAAATTACTCTTATTGCTTGCTGTGAGATTTTTTTTTAATTTTTTGTGGTACTGATGGTGATTTCTTGATTATCATGATTTATATTATATTATTTATATTATAATTGTTTTTTGTTTGTCTGTTAATGTATGATTATTGAATGGCAATGTCTATTACATATTTTAAAGCACTCGTCATCGCTGGGGCATCCAGGCCACTAGCGGGGCCACTGTGAGCATTTCGTTCAATTCCATGACTTTGGCAGGCCGCCACCTGGTGGTCTGAAAAGAACAACTGCACCCTAACAGGTATTCAAGTTCATAACAAGCCATGTGAGGATTAGGATGTAGTGTATATATATATATATATATATATATCTATCTCGAGCTGAGAAACCCCCAAAAAGCGCCCATAGTGACAGTAAGAAATAAATGGTTTGGGAAGTTGCTTGACCTTTTGCTGACAAAATTAGAAACTCTTTTTTAGCAGTTTCACAGGTACATGCTAGTTTCTGAACACCTGAACACTGTAATAAGTAGAAATTCCAGACAACATAAACATAAATTCATTACAGATTTTTCCTGTACACAAAATATGCTTGAGGTAGGTGGCGAGGCCCCCAGAAGAACTTAGGGGTCTGAGCCACAGGGCCTGCGATTTTCTAATTTTGTCAAATCTAATGAAATGGGTTCTATAGGTGGAATGTTCTGAAATTAAACAGCTGCATTGAATATACTATTGTACATATTTAAATAATGTGCTTAAATCTTTTCAGCACTTATGTGTTCTGTGAATTTTTTCTTTTTTTTTTTTTTTACATTCATGCTACAGGAGAATCGATCGTCATATCTGTTCTACTGTCGAGTCTTCCGAAGCAGAGCTGTATGAAAGAACCCCTCTTTACTACAGCTGCAGGGGCACCTTGGGAAAAGTAGGCCACGTCACTGCGCCTTAGTTGGCCATTTACAACCCTCTCCACCCCCTCATAAACACTCACATGGTATCACCTAACCTCCTCCCTGCTGTCCAATGGAGTGCAGTAAAGTGCATTTTCCTTCATGCTGGGAGGGGCAGTAAGTGTGTGTGTGTGTGTGTGTGTGTGTAAAACACACTGCCATGCCAAAGTGATTCCCCCTTTTCCATGCACAATTGGTCACAGGCTGCACATATTCCCTTTTGATACTGCAGGCGGAGGGCAGAGCTTTCACAGTGAGCAGCCGAGAAAGGAATCAAAACAAGAAGGGAAAAATAGAAAGCAAAAAAAAAAGGAGGAAAAAGAAGAAAAATCCTACAATACAGGATCTTGGCTATATATTTTAAGGACAGCACGATGAATAAGGGCAAAAATAGTGCTCGTCCAGTCCCTATCTCCATCGTAATTTTTCATCGTAATTTAGGTGAATATATTTTTATACCAACGCTGCTGAATTCTTGATTCTGACTGGTGAGAAGATGGTGATTAATTTTCTTGAATTCTCGAAACAGAAAGTGCGCATTTTATTATTATTTTTTAAATAACAGCAGCTCTGACAGGAGTTCCGGCTTTAACATAAATTATATTATAAGTTTATATTAATGAGCTCATTCACAGGGGTTTGTATAGCTGATGCTCCACATAATCTAAAGCTACATGTTGTTTAATAAAGAAAAAAAAAACATATAATTGTTGATATTGTGAAGCTTTCTGTAAAGAGGTGTTTATGTAACATTTATGAAAGGAGTCCCCAGTGTCAGTGCCCAGGACAAGCTGTGTTTTTTTCTCTTATTAACTTCAACACAGAGAATACATATAACGTAAGTGATAATGGGAACTAATTTGTCTCATGGACATTCCATAACATTAAATGCAACTATTAATGGTTAAAAACACACTGTGTTGTTCATGAATGGTTTTTTTTCCCCTTTTTCCTTTAAATAATGATTGGCAAATAAGAATCCACAAATGATTTTCGTATTACAGCACAGCCTGAGCTCTGACAGTAGTTCTGGCTGTAATGCAAATCCCAGGTTTACAGGTGTATCTAAAAAAAATTTGAATATCGTGGAAAAGTTTGTTTTTTCCCGTAATTTAATTCATAAAGTGGAATTTTCATATATTCTAAATTCATTACATATAAAGTGAAATATTTCAAGCCTTTTTTGTTTTAATCTTGATGATTACAGCTTACAGCTCACGGAAATTAAACACTGGAAAAATCCAGTATCTCAAAAATATTAGAATGAAGAATTTATAATACAGCAATGTGGACCTGAGAAGACTCTAATCAGCTAATTAACTCAAAACACCTTTTTACTCAAAACACCGTTGCTCAGTGGTCCAAAGTCCTCTTTTCAGATGAAAGTAAATTCTGCATTTCATTTGTAAATCAAGGTCCCAGAGTCTGGAGGAAGAGTGGAGAGGCACAGAATCCAAGTTGCTTGAAGTCCAGTGTGAAGTTTCCACAGTCAGTGATGATTTGGGGTGCCATGTCATCTGCTGGTGTCGGTCCACTGTGTTTTCTCAAGTCGAGAGTCAATGCAGTGTCTACCAGGAGATTTTAGAGCACTTCATGTTTCCATCTGCTGACAAGCTTTATGGAGATGCTGATTTCCTTTTCCAGCAGGACTTGGTACCTGCCCACAGTGCCAAAACTACTAGTAACTGGTTTGCTGACCATGGTATTACTGTGCTTGATTGGCCAGCCGACTCGCCTGACCTGAATTTTGTCAAGAGGAAAATGAGAGACACCAGACCCGACGATACAGACGAGCTGAAGGCCGCTATCAAAGCAACCTGGGCTTCCATAACACCTCAGCAGTGCCACAGGCTGATTGCCTCCATGCCACGCCGCACTGATGCAGTAATTCGTGCAAAAGGAGCCCCGACCAAGTAATGAGAGCACAAATTATAATATAACAACAATAATACTAATTATATAATAACAATAAACATACTTTTCAGAAGGTCGACATTTCTGTATTATAAATTCTTTATTCTAATATTTTGAGATACTGACTTTTGATTTCCATGAGCTGTAAGCCATAATCATGAAGATTAAAACAAAAAAGGCTTGCAATATTTCACTTTATGTGTAATGAATCTAGAATATACGAAAGGTCCACTTTTTGAAATAAATTACGGGAAAAAAATGAACTTTTCCACGATATTCAAATGTTTTGAGGTGCACCTGTATATTAATACATAATGCATAACGTCATCGTTTCCACAGTAACAACTCGTTCACAGGGACTTGTATGGCAGACATTCCACGTAAAAAGATTACAATTGTGGAAAAATTTAAAATTCAATTTGGACTGAGTCTTCAGGACAACATGGAAAAGACTTTGAGCATGACAAGCCGCAAAAAAACCTAACTTGTTTTACTCGTGTACATTCCATAACATAAAAATGTAAATATAAATTAATATGTATGATGTGTTCTTTAATAAACAAAAGAACTGTTGGCCTTGGCATATTGCTGTGGCATAAGAGGAATATAACACATTAGGACATGCTGTTAGTGGAAACTAAATAATTTTGGTGTGCTCATAGCAACTATAACATTTCATACTTATCATGAGTTGAAATGATTTTACAAAACTCAAATTTTACAGCACAAAATTCTATGCAATAAATATGCATACCCTAATACCCTAAATATTGTTGATAATATTTATGATAAATTATGTCACAATACACTTTTATGAGGTATCACAGGTATCATTAGTGTCATATTTTTTATTAAAACAACCAAAATGCAATATTTGTCCAATACACATTTATGCAATTTATGCATCTCATTGGTATTGCCATTATGGTGTTAATAAACATGGTGATAACCGAAGAGTTTTAGATCATGGCTGGATGAATGAGAAAGTGGAACTATAGACAAAAAAAAAACAACTTATCCTTATTTTGTTTTCTGTCTTTAATGGCAGAGGAGCTATCAGTGATGTGTTGTCTTGTGGAGGAGTAATGGAGGGGATGTAAGTCTGTTCCTTAAAAAATATAGTTTACTGAGGAGCACAATAGCTCATCCACAACATTCAACGGGGCGGAAAGCTGCCCGCAGGCCCGCACTGTAATGTTGCACACACACACATATACACACACACACACACACACACATACATACACACACACACACACACAGAGACTGGAACAACAGACTGGAAAAGTGCTAATCATTTGATTATGATTTCTTTTGTATGGAATGCAGTGCTAACTCCTTCAGTTATAAAGTGATATTTATTTGATTATCATATATGTAGATTTGGTGTATCACAATTCAGTTATGAAGAAAATGTAATTATTAGAAGTGTCCTCATGTTCTGTTCAATAATTAGCAGTGGATTTTAATAAAAGACTTTAAATACCCATTTGGATAATGTTATGAATACAGCTACATAATGTGCATAATGTTTTACTTAATGTACAAACATACACAGCTGGGTGAGGCTCCTTACTTTTGACGGTGAGGTACATGCTCTTGCTGATGTCAGCGCCCACGTCGTTGCTGACCTTGCACAGGTAGTAGCCACTGTCCTCCTCCAGCACGTGTTTGATGAGCAGTGAGCCTCTCTCCAGCAACTGCACACGAGATCCTGAGTTCAGCGCGATGGGCTGGAACTGAGGAACTCCCGCACCTGGGAACACAGCGTCCCAAGAAGGCAAGAAAAATCCATCACATGATTTCATACAACAAATATTTGGTCCAAATCAGCTGCAGTCCATCGCGTTAGCAATGTTTAGATCTTCCATACAATCTATTTGATCAGGGAGTCAGTATACTGGTTTCTGGAAAGGTAACAGGAAAATGTACCTCTATTTTATATTTGAACAAATACTGAGTTAAAAACTTGGCACAAGAGAAATGCGTTGGCCTTTTCTTTAGAAGATCTTGAGTTCAGATCCTAACGTTTTGTTCGTGTGCCTACCTGACATTATTACAGCATTGATATTCTTATAATAGAATACATTTTAGAAAAGTAAACACTAGAACCAGAAGTACTGATACTTCAGTTTCAAGCCACCCATTCCTAGTTGGAGGCAGTTATAAAGTTATAAAGTTATAAAGGTCACATACAACGTATAACGAATATCTAAGTCATATTCATGCAGAAATGAACTTTTTATATTTAATATCTTTACATATAGTGTTTGACCATTTTTATTACTCATGCTAATAAAGGAACATATGTGATACCTAATAAACTAAATGCCTAGTTGGTGTATATTAAATTTTTTTGTCATTTTGATTTTAAGAATATACAAACTTTTACACTCCACTGTATATAGTTGTATGATTTTCTTTAGTGAAGCCATGCTAACACACTGTATTATATTAGGAGACTGAATTATTATGAATATCACTGGACTGCCAGCATAAATCATCAAATCCAGTGCCACGATAAACTTGTCCAAGTCCCCTGCTATGGTCAGTGTTCAATAAGAACTGGCACTGTTTATACTCTACGATACTATGCTATACTATTTATATACTTAAACAGACATTGCACAAGCTGATTTTTCCCTATTTCTGCTGTATTTAACATTCCTAATCACAGATGTCCTACAGGCACAGAAAGCCATTTGGGTAAGTTAAATGACTTCCTTATTAATACTTGTTCTTTCAATCTGTGTGGATTCTGCCAGTCTTTCAATTGTGTTCTCTTAATGTCAACTGTCTAGGTTCGGTGTGTATTATGGATGCGTTTCACTTTATTAGGAACTTAACACTGTGTAAGATCCCGCTTTGCTCTCATGGCACGGATTCTACAACATGGTAGGAACATTCCTTTCAGATTCTTCCATGCTGACATGATTGCATCACATAATTGCTGCAGGTTTGTCAGCTGCACATGCATCTCCTGTTGCACCAAAACCCAAAGGTGATCTGCTGGATTCAGATCTGGTGACTGGGGAGACTGCTGAAGTACACTGAACTCAATGTCGTGGTCATAGAACCAGTTTGAGACAACTTGTGCTTTGAGTCGTGGCACTTTTTCATGCTGGTAGTAGGCATTATAAGATGGATATATTGTGTCCATAAAGGGATGCATTTGGCCAGCAACAATACTAAGGATGTGGCAATCAATCGATGCTCGATTATTGTTAATGGGCCCAAATTGTGCTAAGAAATCATTCCCCACACCATTAAATCACCACCATCATTGGTCTGGACTTTTGACATAAGGCAGGTTGGGTCCATGCATTTATACTGCTGATGCCAAATTCTGACCATACCATCTGCATGTCACAGCAGAAATCGAGATTCATCAGGCCAGGTGACATTTTTTCAATCTTCACCTGTCCAGCTGAAGGCTCATGGTTTGACAGGTTGTGTATTCTGAGATGCTTTTCAGATCACTGTGGTTGTAAAGAGTGGTTATTTGCGCTCAAACCAGTCTGGCCATTATCCTCTGACCTCTTGTTTTTGCCCACAGAATTGCTTCTCATCTAATGTTTTTTGTTCTTTGCACCATTCTGTGTAAAATCTAGAAATTCCAGCAGATCGGCAGTCATAGAAATACTCTGCCTGGTAGCAACAACCACGCCACAGTCACAGAGATCACATTTTCCCCATTCAGATATTTGATGTGAACATTGACTGATGCTCTTGACCTGTATCTGCATGATTTTATGCACTGCACTGCTGCCACATGATTGAATAATTGCATGAATCACCAGTGTTCCTAATAAAGTGGACAGAGGCTGTGCAAACCTGTTCCCGAAAGTGTTTATTTGGTAATACAATGTTTTCTAAGTGTTGTATTTTAAGGCTTTGTCCACATCTTGTAAAAGAGTTTTATTAAACCCCAATTTCTATAAGCTTTCATACTGACAAAGAGACAGTAAAGTGACTTTCACCAACAGTGTTGACATTTTCGGTTTCTGTGATTTTCCATGAGCAGGCTATTTGAGATTGCTACACTTTGGTGCATATCAGCTATTCTAAATTCAGCTACAAAGCAAAAATGAGTGAATGAGGTTTCCTTATGAAAGACCGTAAACAGGTCAAGCATTGAAAGAGAAGCTGCAGTGGTTAGTTTGAGACCCTTCATAATGTCAGCGTGGATCATCTAAATAATATGACAAAATAATGTCGTTGAGTTGCGTATTCACCAAGTTTAATTCATTCTCACAGTGTGGTTTAGCAATAGTTTACTTTAATTACATTTACAACATCATGGCTTGATCATCAATGGATTTTCCATACCTTTAGAATGTTTCCACACGATTGTAGGAATCGGGTTTCCTTTAGCCGAGCAGTTCAGAATAACAGATTTCCCGTAGATTCCATCTTGGTCCCGAGGTTGCACCTCAAAATGTGGTGGGACTTTGGAAAACAAACAAACAAACAAACAAACAAACAAAAACAAATAAGGAACCATCTATCACATCTGAGATGATACAGGTATGTATGTCAATTATAAGGATATGCCATGCTACAGAACTCTGAAATACTCTATTTTATTATTTATTTAATGTTTTTACCATTGTTGAATTCTTAACTCAGATTAATCACAAGATATTGATTAATTTTCTATACCAGCAGCTCTGATAGTAGTGCCAGCTGCAAGGCTAATATGTTATCTATTATGTTATCATTTGTAAAGTAACAACTAATTCACAGGAACTTGTAGGGTGGATGCTCGATAATCAAATGATAATAAACTGATTTCAAAAAATGTGCTGTTGACAAAGAACCTATAACTATTAAGCTTTCTGTAAGGAATTATTTATCATCTAGCACTTGCTACCTTGATCTTTTAGCTTATTGTCACCTATAAAGCTATGTTTTCATTGGGGTGGATTTTTGACCTCTGACCTTTAACAATGAGCTGAATGCTGTGCTCCACAGCAGCTGCCTCATTGCGGGCGATACAGGTATAGCTCCCGTTGTGGATCTCAGACAGGTTGGAGATGCGTAGTGAGCTGGTGAAGTCGATATTGTCGATAGTGACTCCTAAGCTGGCATTGATCGGCTTGCCGTCTTTGTGCCAGGTAATGGACATGGGTAGGTCGCCGGAGGTCACCACACAGGGGATGAAGACTCTCTGACCTATGGAGGCGCTTTGGGAGTCTGAGTGCTGGATCAGAGGTGGAACTGAGAGGAAATTATGGCACGGAGGCGGAGAGAGAGAGAGAGAGAGAGAGAGAGAGAGAGAGAGAGAGAGAGAGAGAGAGAGAGAGAGAGAGAAATTAATTTGATAAAAAAATGTTAATATTGTTAAAATCTATTTATACCACAGTGTTTTTGAATTCTCAAAGCTAACTGTTCAGACGTTAATACATTTTTGATAGTAGCATGGCTCTGGTAGCTGCGGGACAAATCGCAGGCTTATCCAAATACACCCGTTGTAATATGTTATCTTTTCTATCGAAACAGGGACTTGTATAGCAGATGTTGCACATAATCTAAGAAACAGATTAAATTGTATTGTTATTCAATGAAAAAAAGTATAATTGTTGATACTGTGAGGCTTTCTGTAAGGAGATGCTTATTTTTAAACATTTAAGGAGTCTCCAGTGTTAGCTCTTCTCAATCTCGTAAAGATGTACCTTTAAGTTTTCCGCCATGGGAAAGACTTCAGGACAGTGAATGTTGTGTTTTGTGGTTTCTCAGTAACATGGCAACCTGCATTTTTTTGTGTCTTATTAACTTCAAGAGAAAGTGAGGTAATGACTTGTTTATAGTCACTATAATGTAAGTGATAACAGGGATTAACGTGTTTCACGGATGTTCCAAGACATTAAATGTAACAATAAAAGGATAAATAGTATCACGTGTCATTCTTTAATAAATAAAAAAAAAAAAAAATGAATCGTTGGTAAATTGCTGTGGTACAACAATTATCCAACAGTAACTTTCCGGTCCAATAATTTGATTGGTCGAGCGGCGTACCAAAAGTGCCTTTATTTCCTATAACCGCACTGGGACGTTGCACTGGGTGTAACCAATCACTCTGCTCGTCTGTGTGTGCCACGTAAAATTCCACTTCCTAGTTCCAAACCGTTAATACAGTTGTGTTAGTGACATCGTTAGCAAACAATAATTTCCAGGACTATAACATTTGACTTAAAATATTAAAGTTTGTCATTTGCAGATGAAAAGGAAGAAGGGACATCAATTTTACAAGAAGCACCTTAACAGGAATGTACAAATCATTGTGAGCTAGCTAGCTGACATGCTGAGTGTGGCTTCTCCGGGATCTATTTCCACTATCAGAGCAAAAATAAACACAACATTAGACCATATTGTGTCCAAAATGTGTCCTGAATATCGGCACAGCCGTGATTAACGGCACTCATCCTGCAGCCTCATACTTGTAGCGAATCACAGCTGTGCCGATATTCAGTATAACCGCACTCTTGCTTAATTAATATTAATATTGCTTAATTAAATTCTTCAGGACGTGCTATTATAGGAAAATAAACTTTGGGGTGGTAACCATCCGACTGTTGATTATTTTCCAATAGCACAGTCCATCATGTTTTATTCTTTACTTGTCATTCTTTACATGCCATCTGACATTCACATGCTGTATGACTTTCTTCTTCCTACTTGAAGTATTTCACATGTAGATGTGGAGATTTACAAGCTTTAAGATAATACTGTTCTATCTCTCACTCCATGTTTTACAAAAAAAATGCAATTTTCTGGTCATTTGTGGTGAATTAATGATAACATACCATTATGGTGTGTGTTTAAAACCACTAAAAAACCTGATTCTAGCTATAAATAAGGATATACCACTGAATGCAATGACAACCATCACATAGCATGCGATGACGAGGCAAACACCAAGTACATGTCATCACACGTAAGATAATTGGCAATTTTCAACCAGAAGGTCCCGCTCTGCCTGTAACACAAGCCACTGTGGCTCCAAATCTGCAGATTTCACCGAGGAGGAGGCATAATGTGAGCTAATGAGGGGAGAAGCAGAGCAGTGAAGAGGAAAAAGACAACTATAAAAGGGTTATTTCCTTTCCCGGCAAATTTAGCATAATGCATTCTCAGGGGACCTAGCCATGGTGTGCATCAGCCTGTCGCGAGAATCAATGAGTTAAAATAACGTTGAACTAAAGCAGCACTTCACTGCTTATTTAATTCACAACAAAGTGGGGATAATGGACTCTAGGGATTCCCTCCTAGCTGCTTCAGAATTTTAAGCATGAACAAATTAGCTAACTCAATCGAGGAGATGTTTTTTATTTCCATCACTGATGGCATCCACTCAAAAGAGTAACAAGATGACTGAGACTATGCTGGAGATGCTACTTGAGAGCATACAGATGGTGACGATTTTGAGGTTGGACTGTCATGGATAAACCATTATAACAATATAGTCTTATAGCCAATTACAGGCATTGTCCTTATTATCAAAACAAGTGATGGCCGGTCCTGATATTAGATGGGAGGCTAAAATCTAACATCTTTCAATAGCTCAACGAGTTGAGTAATGCAATATATCAAGAGGTCTTATTGATAATGTAATAAGAATGATATGAGGCAAACTATTACACATGCACTTAAAGACAGAAAGGCAGTTGCATTTGTGTTTTGAAATTATTCAAGTCTGTAATGCCCTACTCGGTTCAGGCCATCTTTCCTCCAAATACCAAACATGATAAACAGAAAAGCTGTAACCCTTCAAAAAACTAAGCTTATGGTTCCATGATACTTCATTTTGTGTAATCTCTATTTTGATTAGACTGTGCTTAGTCTATCTACTGTACTATTAGTTTCTCCTCTGTGGCAGTGGGGGCATGGCCAGCTGTGAATGGGAGGAGGAGTTGCAGAGAATGAGCAGGTAATGAGTGAGTGTCTACACCTGTGTGTAATGAATGGGCTGTCTTGCTATTGTTCTGCTCTTCACAGAGGAACCATACATATAACCTTCTTGAGCAGTGGTGGCTCAATGTTTAAGGTTCTGGGTTATTGATAAGAAGGTTGGGGGTTCAAGCCCCAGCACTGCCAAGCTGCCACTGTTGGGCCCTTGAGCAAGGCCCTTAACCCTATCCCTGACCTGATCATAACTTCCTAACAAACTGGGATATGCAAAGAAAAGAATTTCACTATGCTGTAATACATATATCTTCTTTTTGATTTCTGCTGTTTTCATTTCATTTTCTGAGGATGGAACACAAAAAAAAAAAAAAAAAAAAAAAAATGCACTAAAGATCCAGCCATCCATTTTCTGTAACGCTTATCCTACACAGGGTTGCGGGGGACACCCTGGATGGGGTGCCAATCCATCACAGGGCATAATCACACACTTACACCCATTCACACTATGAACAATTTAGAGATGCCAATCAGCCTACAATGCATGTCTCTGGACCAGGGGAGGAAACTGGAGTACGTAGAGGAAACCCCCGAAGCACGGGGAGGACATACAAACTCCACGCACACGGAGGTGGGAATCAAACCCCCAACCCTGGAGATGTGATGCAATCATGCTAACTACTACACCACCGTGTCTCCCAAAATCTCACAACTGCCTCCAGTGTCCTCAGTCTCATCATGCTCAGCGTGTCAAGAACACTAACTGTAATGTGGTTAGTGTTTTACTCAATTATTACCTAAAATAGTACATAAACATGTGAATTGAGACACCATACTAGCTTGTTTAGTCAACTGCAGACACAGTATCACATGGAGCTATACTGCCCCCCACCATGCAGACACTTAACATTAATTTCTGCAGATCTGCACAAGCGGCACTTCAAATGACCACAGGATATGTGCGGCACTCACCTTGCATATATGTAGAGTTAAAAGCAAATAGAATCCAGGCTTCATGGATCTCAACAAAGTGATACGAAAAATATCAGCCCAAATAGACACCAAATCTAGGTTGCATTTCACTCTGTGTAATCAACTGACATGACTGTCACTGATGAAGGCTGTATGAATCTACAGTCTGGACTAGAAAGAAATCAGTCCCAGCCTTGCTTCTTTATACCATTATTTTCTTATAACCGTTGATGGTGCTCTTGTGCTTAATTCTGCAAAAATCCACAATAGTCCACATTTATAATATTTGTTAACAGCAAATAATCTGATGAGGATGCCAAAAAAGAAACCTTATACTAATGTATTTTTATCTCTGAAAGACATATTAGCCCTGCTAGGCCATTTATACCAGTCGTCCCTGGTCAAAACAGTCTTTGCTTATAATGTGATAGAATAAATGTGCATGTGATGGAATAAATTGAGATCTTGCTGGAACCTGTAAATAAATTAAGCAAAACTGTTTTTTAAGTTAAAGCATTTCTTGCCAGCTGACCTTTTACAGTAACATGGACACTCCTATGGATCTGCTTCTCAGGATCCACCAGAACGTAACACGTGTACTCGCCCTCATCCGAGTTCTGGACATTAGACAGCTTCAATGTGCCGTTGTTCTCAAAGGCACGCTGGCGATGGTTAAACGGGAGTAAGTTGGAATCTTTGTACCACTTGATGGAGTAGTAGGGGTAGCCAATGATGCGGCAGTGAATGAACATGTCCCGCCCTGCGATGGCAGTGAGGTTTTTCATTGGGCGGATACTGGCGGGACCTGTTAGGGAAAGGGAAACATCAGGAATGTCAACATGCTTATGTTCGGGAGTGTTTGTGTCTTTTTTGAGTAGCACTACTAAGCATTACTAAGTTGCAGAGCCTTGAAGAGCCAAAACTAGGACCATTATGCATTTTAATATATTATTATAAGTGCATCTATTCTCTAATCTGATCATGGTTATGAGTCAGTTTACTCTACACTATATTTATATACAGAAACAACTGAGCAGCCAGCCATTCAGTCACTTTTAGTCACCTAAAATATGGGGGCTATATATTAAAAGATCTGTATTAAAATTAGAAGGCATTGTGCACCTGAACCTCATAAGTTTTATTCCAGTTTGCTGGAGAGCAGAGATAAAACAACTAAAAATGTGTCTTATTACACACAGATGGTTCAGGCTTACACTGTTTGCAACAAAATTTGCACATAACTATTTATATAACTATTTATAATGCTATATACTGTATTATCAGCATACAAACCTAATACTCTATGTTAACATTAAGCAAATCTAGCAAACTGTGAAAAATACAGGTAGATTAACATTATAGCTTGTGTACACTTACTGGCCACTTTATTAAACACATCTACATTGTTGGGCCACTGTATAGGTGTTCAGTTACAATTAAACTATAATATATATAGTACAATATGAAAAAACCTCTCACTATTGGAACACCAACCTGATTAATATCTGGGCAATGGTCCTATGGTGGTCTCTATTCTATTCTATTGATAGACAGGATAAACGAGGGCTGACAATTGTGCAACATATAGGTTACAGTCACTAAGTGTATACCTACAAACCTGGCTGTTTCTAGCTATAAGAGGATTAAGCAGTCACTTAGGGCCCCTGAGGCCCTATCAGAATTTATAAATATGCATTTAACCATGGTTCAGGCTTTCAAAGGGGGCTCCTTAGTGGTCTAAAACTTGAGATATACACTATATTGCCAAAACTTTTTTGGATACTTGACCATCACACCCATATGTGCTTTTTGAACATCCCATTCCAGATTTAGTCCCCTTCGCTGTTATAATAGCCTCCACTCTTCTGTGCAGGCCACTTGAATTCTTCCACTCTAAACTTGGTAAAACCATGTCTTCACTGACCTCGCTTTGTGCACAGGGGCATTGTCATGCT
The DNA here is from genome assembly GCA_023630585.1 of Cranoglanis bouderius. NCBI lineage: Eukaryota > Metazoa > Chordata > Actinopteri > Siluriformes > Cranoglanididae > Cranoglanis > Cranoglanis bouderius. Next base: position 3,592,856 of record CM042545.1, read on the forward strand.
GGAACAGGTTTGGGTTAGGCCTCTTAGTCTCAGTGAAGGGAAATTGCAGTGTCTTTATATAGAATACAAAGACATCCTATGCAATTGTGTGCTTCCAGCTTTGTGGCAACAGTTTGGGGAAGAACCACATATGGGTGTGAAGGTTTGGTGTCCACAAACATTTTGCCATATAGTATATGATTGAGGTGGTTAGTTGGGTTGCAGGGTGGCCAAAGTAGCATGATATTTAGGGTCTTCAAATGTTCAGAAATAACCCTGATTACAAAAAGCAGGTAGGGTGAGCTGAACAACTAGCTACAACAGTCAACTAAGTATATGTCAAAAAGAAAAGCAGAAACATGAATATTCAGACTGCCTCTCTCGGCTAGAAAAAAAAAACATCTTAAACACAGGTTTCATAAAGGTGTGATGTGAGTGCATTTTTGTTTGTTTTTGTTGGAGGAGCTTATCTGACAAGCACCTCTTACGTTTATTCGCGCCTGGTAGGAGACCGATCCGGCAGAGTTGTTGCAGGTGCAACGGTAGACGCCGCCATCGGTGACCTGTGTATGTGAGACATTCAGGTAGCTGAGCACGTGGCCCTCGACTGTGACAAAGCGATCCATACGGTGGTGGCTGTCCTTGATGACCGGCTCATCATCCAGTGTCCATGTCACGGTGGGGAGTGGGGTGCCTTTGACGTGACACACCAGGGAGATTGGCTCATTGGGGCTCACCACCTTCTCGCTGAATGCCGAAAGGATCTTTGGAGTGCCATCTGAGGAGGAGATGATATAAACAGAAAGTTTTAACAGCTTCACAGGTGTTTGTTATGCAAATTGCAGGTATTTATATAACCCCAATTCCAAAAAAGTTGGGACGCTGTGTAAAATGTAAATAAAAACAGAATGCAATGATTTGCAAATTAGGTTAAATTTGCAACTAATTAGATTTATTGGCAACAGGTCAGTAACATGGCTGGGTATAAAAAGAGTATCTTAGAGAGGCAGAGTCTCTCAGAAGTAAAGATGGGATGGAATCTGGATGGAAGCATATGTTGCTCTAAAACCTGTATATACCTTTCAGCATTGATGGTGCCTTTCCAGATGTGAAAGCTGCCCATTCCATAGGCACTAATGCACCCCCATACCATCAGAGATGCAGGCTTTTGAACTGAGCGCTGATAAAAAGTCAGATGGTCCCTCTCCTCTTTAGTCCTCTTTAGTTTAGAGGACACGGCGTCCATGGTTTCCAAAAAAGAATTTCAAGTTTCATTTCGTCTGACCACAGAACAGTTTTCCACTTTGCCTCAGTCTATTTTAAATGAGCTTTGGCCCAGAGAAGATGGCTGCATTTCTGGATGTTCACATATGGCTTCTTCTTTGCATGATAGAGCTTTAACCAGCATTTGTGGATGGCACGGCGAACTGTGTTCACAGACAGTGAGTTCTGGAAGTGTTTCTGAGCCCATGCAGTGATTTCCATTGCAGAATCATGCCTATTTTTAACGCAGTGCCGCCTGAGGGCCCGAAGATCATGGGCATCAATATTGATTTTCACCCTTGTCCCTTGCGCACAGAGATTTCTCCAGATTCTCATAATCTTTTGATGATATTATGTACTGTAGATGATGAGATATTCATACTTTCACAATTTTACATTGAGGAACATTATTCTGAAATTGTTCCACAAATTGTAGACGCAGTTTTTGAACCTCTGCCCATCTTTATTTCTGAAAGACTCTGCCTCTCTAAGATACTCTTTTTATACCCAATCATGTTACTGACCTGTTGCCAATTAACCTCAGGCTGTTTCTTTTTAGTAACACTTACTTTTCCAGCCTTTTGTTGCCCCCGTCCCAACTTTTTTGAGACGTTTGTTTGTTTGTTGTTGTTGTTGTTTTTTTGGATTTGAAGCTTTAGCATGCCCTGACAATTTTACATAGGATCTCAAGTCAAACTGGAATCATAATCAATATGTAACAGGGTTCAAAGTTATTTTGAAACTATCAAAAACAGGATAAACAAAATATAATTTATGGTGACTTTTATTCAACTTAAAAGGTTAAAGCTAAAAAAAAGGTTCATATGTAAATATATACATGGAAACCATTAAATATACATACTTTAACCATGTACTGAGCTTGTGTGGGAGTTATAGGCAGAATGAAAGTGTATACTCAAAACATGTACCAGGGGAAATTAAAGTTCATGGCTTGGGTCAAAACACTGGCAGTCAAATAGACTGAGGTGTAATCCAAACTCATACACCAGAAAAACGTGATAATCAGGAAAACTTCACAAAATACTAAATAAATAAAATAGTGGGTTTAAACACATCATCTCATCATTTAGAAATAGTGTTGTCCTTCAAAACTAGAAATTTACTGTTCTTTGTTTTCTCATGTCCTTTATTTCTTTCAGCCAAGAAAGTTAAAACAGCAAGCTTGGTGCCTTTGAAGTCATAGCTCATCACTGCTCTCTGATTGTGCAGACTCACTCCACATCATTATAGATGATCAATATCTCTTTACTCAGTTCCACTGCCATGGGACACAGTTGCCTCAGGAACCAGGCTCAGGTAAGAATCTGCTGGTTGAAGGTCAGATCATCTCAACTTAAAGCTAATGTAAACACAGCTTTGTCTCAACATTTGACAAAATGTTATCCTGGCTGTATTTCAATACTGTTCTTATCATGCCCTTTACCAGTTCCTCTCTGTGAAACTCATGTAGTCATCCAAAGGACCATTTCAATAGTTTGGGCCATAGGGCCATTTCAGGTGACATTGGTCAGATGAGGAACAACAACAAAATATTTAATATTGCAAATCTATATTGTACCTATATATTCTAAATTCATAGATGGAAACTGACTTATCTACATATGTAACTGTGGTACTACAACAAAGTGGAGGACTGCCGGGGTGATTCTCTGTTGAAACTGGAGTTTTCCCATTTGCTCGCTTCATAGCCAAGCACTAAAAGCAAAGTCGGCACTTCGTAATAAAGTGACAGTGACCTCACAAGTATAGCCTACAAAAGGCTTCTGCTATATCACCTCATGGCCTCATGACCGTAGAACTACTGTATGTTTACATATGTAACCTACACATATGTGTTCTGCTTCCTTACATTCCAGACTACCAGGGCAGTGTCCTTCAAGATCTATTGGAGACTGCATATCAAAATCATCAAGAAGGTTTATAACACTTTCTGACATATTTCCACAGACAGTGCACTCCTTAGATAATACTTACAACAATTGCTGATACCTTTTTTCTATGTGTAATGTTGCTCAATAAAGGTGATGCTGATCCTTATTCAGGGTAAGATCCACTCAACTGCTGAGACTGATGTTATTTGAGAATTAGTACGACTTGAGTGCTGATACTGTCTCTATTGAGTTTAAGTCATTCAACTACTGACACTGCTCTCTATTGATAATGAGAATCGCACAATATATTAGTACGGTGCTCTATAATTGATGATGAGAATCACCCAATCTATACTGTACCTTACTGAGGATGAAAAACATGCATGGCAATACCACTGCCTTCTGTTGTAGGTGAGAATCACTCAAGCACTCAAGATACTGAACTTAGTTGAAGTAGAGACTCACAAAAGGTCTCATTACTGTACTTTGTTGATGATGAAATAACTCAAACAACCAATGCTTTTGTCTACTGAGGATGAAAATTACTCAGGGTCAAATACTGTTCTTGATTAAGGAAGACAGTCACTCAAAATCATCACAGAACTCATGGGGTGTGGTAGAAGCTGGTGAATGTGGGCAGTGAATTCCATGTTTTACCACATAAATATCTTTATTATGGCAGCAGGGCTGGGTTCAGCCACAACATTACATGTTTGAATTCCAGTCCCTAACAAAGGCATTAAATGCTGACCTACAGTGCATGAAATTCGCCATCTCCCTTAGATGTAATGATGTCCAAAAAAGCTGTCTTAAGTGATACACATTTTATATGTGTTCTGTTCTCCTGTTGGTTCATACAGCAAGTTAAATAAACTGCCTAGCACCAAGACCAGAATGGTGTTATCAATAATACTGGCTGTGTCGTCTGCCTGCATGCACTGCATTGTCATCCATAACAGTAATATCGCATACAGTCTTACATTTGGCCAATCATATTTGAATGCATTCTTAGCCCAGCCTTGGTGGTTGATGTGTGTTATCTGTCCGCAATAGTAGCTTAGAGGTTCCTGGTTCTTGTGCCAGCACTATCCACACAGCTTTCATTTCAAGGATGTTGATTTGATGGTAACAAGCCTTGGTTGTTACCATCAGTTACTGTTGAGACTGTCTGTATAGCAGTCAATCATCTAGAAAGTACACACAGACCCTGGTGCTGCAAGGGCTCTAGGCAACTTGTACACACATTGCAGACATCCCAGGTGCTAGAGCTACCCTAAAGAGAAAACTTTATATTTTTATACATACAGGTGCATCTCAGTAAATTAGAATGTCATGGAAAAGTTCATTTATTTCAGTAATTCAACTGAAATTGTGAAACTCGTGTATAAAATAAATTCAATGCCACAGACTGAAGTAGTTTAAGTCTTTGGTTCTTTTAATTGTGATGATTTTGGCTCACATTTAACAAAAACCCACCAATTCACGATCTCAACAAATTAGAATACTTCATAAGACCAATAAAAAAAACATTTTTAGTGAATTGTTGGCCTTCTGGAAAGTATGTTCATTTACTGTACATGTACTCAATACTTGGTAGGGGCTCCTTTTGCTTTAATTGCTGCCTCAATTTGGCGTGGCATGGAGGTGATCAGTTTGTGGCACTGCTGAGGTGGTATGGAAGCCCAGGTTTCTTTGACAGTGGCCTTCAGCTCATCTGCATTTTTTGGTCTCTTGTTTCTCATTTTCCTCTTGACAATACCCCATAGATTCTCTATGGGGTTCAGGTCTGGTGAGTTTGCTGGCCAGTCAAGCACACCAACACCATGGTCATTTAACCAACTTTTGGTGCTTTTGGCAGTGTGGGCAGGTGCCAAATCCTGCTGGAAAATGAAATCAGCATCTTCAAAAAGCTGGTCAGCAGAAGGAAGCATGAAGTGCTCCAAAATTTCTTGGTAAACGGGTGCAGTGACTTTGGTTTTCACAAAACACAATGGACCAACACCAGCAGATGACATTGCACCCCAAATCATCACAGACTGTGGAAACTTAACACTGGACTTCAAGCAACTTGGGCTATGAGCTTCTCCACCCTTCCTCCAGACTCTAGGACCTTGGTTTCCAAATGAAATACAAAACTTGCTCTCATCTGAAAAGAGGATATTGGACCACTGGGCAACAGTCCAGTTCTTCTTCTCCTTAGCCCAGGTAAGACGCCTCTGACGTTGTCTGTGGTTCAGGAGTGGCTTAACAAGAGGAATACGACAACTGTAGCCAAATTCCTTGACACGTCTGTGTGTGGTGGCTCTTGATACCTTGACCCCAGCCTCAGTCCATTCCTTGTGAAGTTCACTCAAATTCTTGAATCGATTTTGCTTGACAATCCTCATAAGGCTGCGGTTCTCTCGGTTGGTTGTGCATCTTTTTCTTCCACACTTTTTCCTTCCACTCAACTTTCTGTTAACATGCTTGGATACAGCACTCTGTGAACAGCCAACTTCTTTGGCAATGAATGTTTGTGGCTTACCTAGTGAACCAACCTGAGAGACCATTTTGAAGGCTCAGGAAACCTTTGCAGGTGTTTTGAGTTGATTAGCTGATTGGCATGTCACCATATTCTAATTTGTTGAGATAGTGAATTGGTGGGTTTTTGTTAAATGTAAACCAAAATCATCACAATTAAAAGAACCAAAGACTTAAACTACTTCAGTCTGTGTGCATTGAATTTTTTAATACACGAGTTTCACAATTTGAGTTGAATTACTGAAATAAACGAACTTTTCCACGACATTCTAATTTATTGAGATGCACCTGTATACATTTATATGTCACTCCACTTATATAGAAGCAGGGAAATTGTCAGTGTTCCAGTTGCTCAGTGCAATGCAAATCTTTCCACTGGGGCCAATATATTACAGATAAATGTGACTGTGGTGATACCCAAACAATGAACCATATAGTTGAGGACTGCCTGTTAATGAGGCCAGATTGAGCCTTGAAGATGCTGCACAGAGCTCATATCAGAAAACAGACATGGCTGCAGAATACTGGCTCACACATATATGAAATAAGCATTTGAAATATAGAAATATGCATATTTTATGCTCTAGAAAGGGACAGATTCCACCTCCCTTTTTTGCGATCATGGTTTAATTTAATACACCTTTGCATTCTGATCTGCTGATTGTGGTAGCAATTTGGTGTGTGCTGCATCCTGCATAACTCTTACAATCTGCCATTATGGACTTTGAACCTCAAGTCTCCTGGGACCTCAAGTAGCCTGCTGTCCCATATGCTTAATTTGTGTTTTAATCATGAAGGGGTGATTACCCAGTGCCTCCTTAACCTGTACACCAAAGGCACCAGCCCAGACACCAGCATCAGGTGGGGAAAAGTGTTTTACCAGCCTCTAGCAATGGCATTTGAGCAAGCCAAACATGCCTTCCGATTTGTGTTAATAGACACAGACCTGATGATTTCCCATGCCGTGTTGCTATAGCTTCCATAGCTTAGAGAACACTCTACATGTTTCCAACACTGGTCCTGGAGAGTCCCATGTCCTTGCTGTGTTTTCCTTGCCTCAGCTAATTAACAGCGCTTCCAGAGTATAAGTGGGTGTGTTAGAGCAGGTAAAACACTTGAGGTTTAGGCATTGTGTTAGTGATAGAGATTATACTCACAAGGTTTTCAAACCAGTGTGTCAGTTTTATATACAGGTTTTGCACAGCGCAGATCTGCCCACAATGCTTTGTTCTCACATACTACTAAGGATGTCTCTCTTTCGACTGGTGGCATTAATTGCAGCCCTGTGCCATTGCAAACATTATGTGTGCTCTTATAACTAGATGCAGCTTTCCTGCATTCTATAAAATTAAAGGTATAACATTTTCTTTAAGAAGCTGGTACACTGTGGAATAGTCCAACTTGTGCTGATATACCACAATATGGGTCAGGCATTTGATCCACTGCATTAGGTGAAGGATCAAGCTTTAGTTTTGCCAAGGTGGCCTTGAGCCTGCTTGGAACACATTATCGACTACGGTGTCATACACAGGGCTTACAATCTGACCTTCCAAATGCTCCTTTTACAAGTGATGTGGGCCGCTCTTTAAGATAGGCCTCAAGCTTTGAGAATAAGTTACAGCCACTGAAAGTCTGTCTCTATATTTAAGGCAGCTGTACTGCACTTTATTGCATTGTTGCACTGCTGATAATCGTTCTTGCATTTGGCCCGTGGTCACTGGCAGCTTCTCTGCTCTGTGCTCCAACTCAGTAAGGGTGTACATTCTTTCCTCTCCACGGGGCTGAAGAGCTGAACCCTCTGTCAGCTGTTGTTCTTCCTTTGATTGTGCCACAGAGGACCTTCCCTGCCTTTTCCTTGTGGGCCTTGCAGTCACATCAGTTGCCCGCTTCAGTCACCACTACAGTCATGCAGCTTCGGGGAAGGTTGCTGAACAGGCTGCATTCTTCCATGGACTGTGTTTCCTGTGTCAGCACTGGCATTATTCTGCAATTGGGTCAAGGCTGTGTCTTGAAGTCTTGAATCCATTTCTTCTGCTTTCTCAGCAATAAAAGAATGGTCATGGTCACGTGTCACACGTGAGGTCATGGTCCCAAGGTGACAACATTGTTTTTTAGTACAACCCTGTGGAGGTGGGGGCGTGTACGAGCACCAGTTTGTGAATGGAGGGCGGCGCCGGAGAAAGTGAGTGGTAAGGATTGCACACCTGTTGGGAATGTAACTAATGATTGTTCTTTGTTGCAGTGGATAAGAGGAGGAGAAACACGTGCCTCGAGAGAAAGAAAAAGCAATCTGCACAGATCTGTGTGTGTGTGTGTGTGTGTGTGTGTGTGTGTGTGTGTGTGTAGAAAAAAAAGAACACTGAAAAGCGGAAAGAAAAAAAAGGAAGAAAGTAAAAGCAATTGAGTTGGATCAAGCCTGTCTCCGTCTTCCCTCTCTTTGCCCAACTTTAAAAATTGTTACACTGGTGCCGAAACCCGGGATCAGAGATGGAAGTCACCACCATGGAATCCTCACCACTCACCGAGCTCATCACATCCCTGGCAAACCTCCACCAGACCCAACACCAGGCTCTCCTCCAGCTTCGCCACAACCAAGAGCAGTGCATTAAAGATCAGCTCGATGCGCAGGCAGAGAACCTGCGGGTACTCCAGGGCCTTGTACAGCAGGCCAGGATTCCAACCGCAGCCCCAGTGGCTCCCGTGGCCCTGCCCCATGTCGTGCTGTCTAAGATGAGACCGCAAGATGACCTGGAGGCCTTCCTGGAGTTACGTGAGCGCTCCGCAGTGGCGTGGGGCTGGCCCGAGGGTCAGTGGGCAGCCCGTCTGTTGCCGCTTCTCTCGGGCGAGGCCCAGCTAGTGGCCCAACAGCTGCCAGTCGCCAACATGCTGGAATACCCGGACCTGAAACGGGCAATTTTGCAGCGGGTAGGCCGGCCCTCGGAACAGCACAATCAGCTCTGGGAAACCTGCCGGAGGTGGTTGCTGGCTGAGGGACGCGGCACCAAGGGGATGATCGACCTGGTGGTACTGGAGCAGTTCATCGCCTGTCTTCCGGAAGTGGGTCCAGTGCCATCATCGAGCGTTGCTTGATGAGGCACGCCAGCTGGCGGAGGAACACCTGGCGGCGTATCCGGGGGCCCCTCCCTTCGTCCACTTTTTCTCTCTCTTGCCCCCGTGTCAGGGGCCGTTTCCCCCCGACCCATGCCCCATGCCTCTTCCTTCCCTCCCCCTCCCTCTCCTCCTGTTTCTGTCTCTTTTCTTCCTCAGGTGGGTGAATCCAGGGCTGCAGGTGTGGGAGTAATGCCTGGGTCGACGAGCTGGCGTTGCGGGGAGCCTGGGCATTTCCAGGACCAGTGTCCCGTGATGGAGGTGGGAGCAGTGGTTCGGCTCCCCGACGTCCGGTGAGTGTTCAGGGGGGTACATACTTTGTACATACATTGGTGGATTCAGGCTGTAATCAGACCTCAATTCACCAACGCTTGGTTCAAGGGGAGGCATTGGGGAATGCACGTTTGGTGAAGGTGAGGTGTGTGCACGGGGATATTCACGAGTACCCGATAGTGCCCATCGTCATCAAATTCCGGGGGTGAAAATATATAGTGGAGACAGCAGTTAGTCCTCATCTCACCCATCCACTAATTTTGGGAACAAATTGGTCGGGGTTCCAAGTGTTAGCAAAAGAAATGTTTGTGGATGGGTCCTGTCATAGCGGAAAATGGTGTGGAATGTGTGCAGCATTGGCAGGAGAGGCAGTGTTAGGGGCCATCGGCGTCAGCTCCACATCAGCGAGACCACGAGAGTAGGGGGAGCGTCTCTCCTCCCCTCTTAGCAGGGATTTCCCTCTGGTATTTTCCCTTGGAGCAGTCACGCGATGAGACCCTTAGGCATGCCTTCGACCAAGTGAGAGTAATCGATGGTCAGCCGAGCCATCCCAATGTTGCACTCTCCCATCCCTATTTTTCGATTATTAAAGATAAGTTATATTGTGTGACACAGGACGCTCATACTCAAGAAAATATCACGCAGCTGTTGGTTCCGAGGAGCCGTCGGGAATGGTTATTCCAGGCGGCTCATTATAATCCCATGGTGGGGCACTTAGGGCAGGGGAAAACACTAGACCGGCTCTTGGCCCGCTTTTATTGGGTATTCGCAGCAATGTTCGCAGGTGGTGTGCAGCATGCCGCAAATGTCAGCTGGTGAATCCACCGGCCACACCAAAAGTGCTGTTGCACCCACTCCCATTAATCAAGGTCCCTTTTGAGAGAATTGGTATGGACCTCGTCAGGTCATTAGCTCGATCTGCATGAGGGCATCACTTTGTGTTAGTTTTAGTGGACTACGCAACGCGATACCTGGAAGCGGTGCCTCTCCACAATATCTCCGCACGGAATGTTGCGGAGGCACTCTTCTGCGTTATCTCCCAAGTCGGGATCCCGAAAGAGATCCTGAATGATCAGGGCACATCATTTATGTCACGAACCCTGCATGAACTTTACGAGTTATTGGGGATTAAATCGATTCACACCAGCGTTTATCATCCGCAAATGGATGGGCTGGTGGAGTGCTTTAATCAAACACTTAAAAACATGATTCGTAAGTTCGTTCAGGATGATGCATGAAATAAGGATAAGTGGTTAGAGCCCCTGTTATTTGCAGTACGAGAGGTCCCGCAAGCCCCCACAGGGTTCTCCCCGTTCTAATTACAGTATGGATGCATGGCTGTGCTCGACGTCATTCAGGAAAATTGGAAGGAGGGACCTTCAACCAGTAAAAATGAGATTCAGTATGTTCTTGACCTGAGAGCAAAACTCCACACCTTAAGTCACATAACTCTCACCTTAAGAGTTCACACTGGGAGATAAAGTGCTCGTGTTATTACCTACGTCGAGCCCTAAATTACTCGGCAAGTGGCAAGGACCCTTTGAGGTCACACGGCAAGTTGGGGATGTCGACTATGAGGTAAGGCGAACGGATAGAGGCGGGGCACGACAGGTTTACCATCTTAACCTCCTAAAACCATGGAGGGACATGGTTTCTGTGGCTTTGGCGACGGTCATATCAGAGAGGGAGGAGCTAGGACCGGAGGTGAACCTAAAAATGGCAGTTCAATCCACCCCAGTCCCTTATGGAGACCACCTCTCTCCGTCTCAAATCATGGATGTTACAAAATTACAAGCGGACATTTCCAATGTGTTCTCGCCTCTCCCCGGTCGCACGAATCTCATAGAACACCACACTGAGACAACCCCAGGGGTGGTGGTACACAGCCGCCCCTATCGGCTGCCCAAACACAAAAAAAGTGTTGTCCAGGAGTCAGTGGCAGGCCGGATGGCTCCCCGGCCTGAGTCGGGCGGTGGGGGTAGGTGGAGGCGGGGGCGTGTACGAGCGCCGGTTTGTTGGAGGGTGGAGCCGGGGAAAGCGAGTGGTAAGGATTGCACACCTGTTGGGAATGTAACTAATGATTGTTCTTTGTTGCAGTGAGGTGGTGAGGATAAGAGGAGGAGAGATACGCGCCTCAAGAGAGAGAAAAAGCCATCTGCACAGAGCTGTGTGTGTGTGTGTGTGTATAGAAAAAAAAGAACGCTGAAAAGCGGAAAGAAAAAAAGGAAGAAAAATAAAAGCAATTGAGTTGGATCAAGCCTGTTTCCGCCTTCCCTCTCTTTGCCCAACTTTAAAAATTGTTACAAACCCCAATTCCAAAAAAGTATGGGTTAATAAGATTTGCAAATCATTGAATTCTGTTTTTATTTACATTTTACACAGCATCCCAACTTTTTTGGAATTGGGGTTGTACTAGGAAATTAGGAAACAAGCAAATCTGAAAACTCCACTAGTTCTAAAAAGAACCCAGTCCAGTGGTCTGGAATGTAAGGAAATAGATCTTCATTCTGCTGTTAGCAAGATAAATTATTACTCAAGTCAAGGAAACAGCTTCAACTACATTAAGCTGCTGCCAAGAACTAATTTAAAATCCACTCATTACACTCTTCTTCCCGGTATTGCGTGGACACACATAAGAGTTGAAAGGAGTCAGCATTAAGACACAGTCATCTTGAAAATCCAAACTGTAATGCAGTGATGCTCTCTGCTTAGAGGTAACTTGAGTCATGGCAATTAATTTTTGATCCTGTGATCTGTGTAACAGAAAGGTTTAACATGAAATATGGACATTTTTATAGAGGGGGTGCTACTATTCTAGCAATGCACAAAACCCATATATACAAGTTAGTTAGCTGATAGTACATTGTTAGTATATACATTCTATTATGCAAATACCACAGTTAATGTGGGACACATGGGGCTGGAGTTTGACCATATTTAATAACAAATGTTCATTCAATAAGATTAAATTAAGAACCACAGCACTACATTCTGTTGCACCCTTTCCCCATATTCTTCTTCTTCTGCTTCTTCTTCTTCTATATATATATATATATATATATATATATATATATATATATATATATATATATATATATATATATATATATATATATATATATGTATATATATATATATATATATATATATATATATATATATATATATATATATATATATATATATATATATATAATTATATCTTTTCATGGGACAACACTGACGAAATGACACTTTGCTACAATGTAAAGTAGTGAGTGTACAGCTTGTATAACAGTGTAAATTTGCTGTCCCCTCAAAATAACTCAACACACAGCCATTACTGTCTAAACCGCTGGCAACAAAAGTGAGTACGCCCCTAAGTGAAAATGTCCAAATTGGGCCCAAAGTGTCAATATTTTGTGTGGCCACCATTTTTTTCCAGCACTGCCTTAACCCTGTTGAGCATGGAGTTCACCAGAGCTTCCACCACCACCATGCTTGACTGTAGGCAAGACACACTTGTCTTTGTACTCCTCACCTGGTTGCCGCCACACACGCTTGACACCATCTGAACCAAATAAGTTTATCTTGGTCTCATCAGACCACAGGACATGGTTCCAGTAATCCATGTCCTTAGTCTGCCTGTCTTCAGCAAAGTGTTTGCGGGCTTTCTTGTGCATCATCTTTAGAAGAGGCTTCCTTCTGGGACGACAGCCATGCAGACCAATTTGATGCAGTGTGCAGCGTATGGTCTCGGCACTGACAGACTGACCCCCCACCCCTTCAACCTCTGCAGCAATGCTGGCAGCACTCATACGTCTATTCTGCAAAGCCAACGTCTGGATATGATGCTGAGCACGTGCACTCAACTTCTTTGGTCAACCATGGCGAGGCCTGTTCTGAGTGGAACCTGTCCTGTTAAACCGCTGTATGGTCTTGGCCACTGTGCTGCAGCTCAGTTTCAGGGTGTTGGCAATCTTCTTATAGCCTAGGCCATCTTTATGTAGAGCAACAATTCTTTTTTTCAGATCCTCAGAGAGTTCTTTGCCATGAGGTGCCATGTTGAACTTCCAGTGACCAGTATGAGAGAGTGTGAGAGCGATAACATCAAACTTAACACACCTGCTCCCCATTCACACCTGAAACCTTGTAACACTAACGAGTCACATGACACTGGGGAGGAAAAATGGCTAATTGGGCCCAATTTGGACATTTTCACTTAGGAGTGTACTTACTTTTGTTGCCAGCGGTTTAGACATTAATGGCTGTGTGTTGAGTTATTTTGAGGGGACAGCAAATTTACACTGTTATACAAGCTGTACACTCACTACTTTACATTGTAGCAAAGTGTCATTTCGTCAGTGTTGTCCCATGAAAAGATATAATAAAATATTTACAAAAATGTGAGGGGTGTACTCACTATTGTGAGATACTGTATATATATATATATATATATATATATATATATATATATATATATATATATATATATATATATATATATATATATATATATACATAAAATATTAGACTGAGATTAGGTTTGTGTCAAATGTGTGTATGAGAAGTATGCTTTTTTTTTTTTTTTTTAAAGAAAATGGCATCCCTTGTGTTCTTCTCAAACCAAACCCTGCTCACAAGTCTTTTAAGATTAGGCTAAAACCAACTCACCCTCCAGAATGACCTGCACAAAATCCTGTGTGGACATCTTGCCATTGCGTGCAAAACACTGGTAGGCTCCTCCATCGCTCTTGGCCATGCCCTCCATCACCAGGTTTTCATGGCTGAGGCCAGTGATGCGGACATTGGGCCCTGGCTGGATCCTCTCTCCATTTCTATACCAGGTGATTTCATATTCATCAGAGCCAGTGACACTGCAGAACAGAGACACCTGACTGCCCACACTGCCTCTCACCTTACGAGGACTCACCACTGCTTTCAGGGGTTCTGGAGAGGAAAACACACACACACAGTGGAGCAAATCAGCTATTTTTCCATAATCCAACCCGAATCTTGTGAGTTTTCACCTTTCAGTTCCCAAGAGAAAAATTAGTTGTGCATATGAGCTTAATACTAATACTAATCCTTAGGTGCTTTGGTAACTGTCCTGGTATTTCAAGATATTATTTGCTTATTTACTTACATTTATGTCATTATGAATTAGATCACAGCCTGACCGGTGCAGACTCAATCTGTGGCTTCATGATTATAAAAAATTTCACTTTTAAACAAATTTCCACTTGAAACTGGGAACTCACGTTTGACCAACAACCGTCCCACCACCTTGGCATTGCCAAAGCTGTTCCAGACTTCACACACATAGTTGCCTCCATCACTGGGTCGGGTGGCCTCAATCAGGAGGCCTGAGACACTCTGGTGGTAGCGGCTGTCTGACTCCAGAGGGCTGTTGTCCTTTAGCCAGCGGTAGCGAGGCGGAGGATGACCAGACGCCTTACAGGGCAGCTCGACCCGATGACCGACCATGACCTCCTTCCTCTCAAAGCCATCCAGAATCACTGGAGCTGAATCTACAGGTTCTGTGACAAAGAAAGTTAAAGACAGGTAGATAGACAAATAGAAAGTAATTACTGTTAATTTGCTAGGTTAATTTATTTATTTTATTTAACCTTTATATAACCAGGATAGCCTCTCTGAGACTTCTGCATGAGTCTTGAGTTGTTTCTGTATTCAAAGTATCATCATTTGGTGCCAAAATGGCCTTTTATGAAAAGCCAAAGAAAACTGCTTTGATCAATACCATATAACATACTAGGCTCTACTGTCACACAGGAGCAAGCACAACTAAGCAGCATTGTTGAGGGTAGGCTTAATTTCCATTTGCACATTCACATTTTCATTTGCATTTTCATGGTCAGAAATGAATGTCCTTGAGTTGGCATGTTTTTTCCTGATGTGTTTATAAAAGTGAAGCCTTAAAAGTCCTGTCTAATATCTTGCAACATTTAATGTCAGTCCATTTCAATATAAATGGGTTATACACACAGATCACCATGTAATTAATAAAATTATTGAAATCTCTAATGAAATCTAAGTGAAATCTAATTGGAAAAATGTGTCTGCATACCTGTTGATAATGTATTCACTCTAATCCCGTCACTTTTTTTTTAAGTTATACTACTCTTTGCCAGGTTATCACCTGTGCTGATGCTCATGCAATTCTTGTACAAAGCAAATAATTCCAACTGTGTAAATTAAAAAAATGGTAAAGTACGAAGTTGAGAATAGGAAAATAAAAATGCACTTCCTTTTGTTCCTTCACCTTGTGACCATGACCTCACTTCTGTAGCCAATAAATGGCATCAGCTACGTCATGCTCATCCTTTGGCCATTGACTGAGGTGGCCCTGGCAGTGACATACATAACCCTCTGTTTACCTCCTTTGTTTCTTTTCTTGTCCTCTGTCCCATTCTCCTCTTGTTGATATGTTGAGGAAGTGGATTCAAGACACAAAGAATGGAGCAATAAAGTCTATTTCTTGCTAATCTTATTATTGTTAAATCTGCACCATTTATGAACCATGGATGATGGTATTTCTAATATTTGACTTATTATTGTTTTGCTACAAATAATTGTCACAAGACATGTACTCCATTTTTTGAGTTAGTTTTGCAGTTACAAAGTAACCAATCTTATAATCTCAACAAGTCCAGAAATGTATAATTTGTGTGAACTGCTGAAACTTTGTCAAATTTTTCAACCTCTTGTGTATTTCAGGATAGGATGGCAGGCTGTTCATGCCAAGCAATGATGGAGTTAGGTACCAGACATGACCATCATTTGGGTGATGTTTGAGACCTGAACATTTGCAACAGACAGCCTTGCCTAACTGCATGTTATATACGTCTAAACCACACCTCCCACTGTATGGAAATACTGCAGACTATGCATCAGCTTCCTCTGTAAAACAAGCATCAGATATGGCAGCAGAGCTTGGTGGGAAGAAAGAGGTAAGCTTCTTTGTGGGGGCAGGAACTGGCAGTGAGCAAATGCCAAATGTAAGAGCAATTAGCAGCAATGCAACAATGCACTAAAGTGTAGAGCTCAGAGGAGCTTATAGTGGCCTACAGCTATCATGCATACAGAGACATTCCTTGAGGTAGTTAGAGCAGCTGCCTCTCATTCTCTAGCTTGAGGCCCACTTTGGTGGAAAGTGCTGATAGTGGCCACCGGTCCACCACCTGATGATCAGAGTGGAGTACAGGAGGTCTGGCTCAGGAACAGCAGTGATTGTGCTGCAGGCTGATATTAAGGCTACCTTAAAGAAACTGAAGCGTGATCTAACCCAATGCATGGTACAGTTGTCCAAGTGAGTTACTGGGCTATCCAACAATGTAACAACTGCATTAAAGAGCTCTTATATGCACTCTAAAGCACATTGACACAGCAACCTGAGTAAAGAGCACATATACTAACAGTGATGGCAGATACAACAGGACTAAGGTTGAGATTAATGCCTCTACAGACACTGTCTCACTAGTGGTACAGGCTGATGAAGCCATGCTCGTAAATCTGTGTGGCCTGAAGCCAAATATAAAGGAGCTGGCGGAATGGTTCACAAATTGTATACTGCTATGGTGAATGTGAGTTGCATCTGTAACATGGGGCACAGTTGCTCCTGGCTTTTAATGAGATAATGCCCATACTTTAACTGCAAATGAACTGGGTGCCACAATGAGAAACATGGCAGTGAATCACTGGAATTGTTCATGCAGATGAGAAGGCTGTCTGGCCATTCCTGGAAGTACACACTGTGCCAACTTCTGCTATTACATCAGGTCTTTAGCACACAGGCCTGGAAGGTCAAGATTGTCTACTTGCTCTGTCCAAAAAAAAAACCAAGACATTTTGAGGCAACAGATACCTTTAGACACCCTTGTCTGCCACCACAAATATTGAAAGTCTTGCATCTGTTCAGCAAATTGAAAGTTGATTCCATTCACTTAAATGATTCTTCAGTTGCACAGTCTGCCCAAATGTGCAACCGTACTGAATGTACTGAAAACCCTGAAATCTCCAGCTTGGACTAAATGAATCCAAATGGGAATCCTTGAACTAAAAATTAAACATAACTAGCCATCACCCTACTCCTGCAAAGCTAGGTTTCAGAAACTGTGTGTGTCCTTAGATCTGAAAGATGAATTTCCACATAATTACTGCAGGATACAGGAGATGTCTCCACTTTCACATCAGTGCCATACCCATTCTTTTGGCACCAGGGTGTTAGCAAGGTGTTCATAAAAGGTGTGCAAGTCTCCCTGCAGCACCTGCAATGGCAGGGTCTGTGTGTAGTTTTTTATGTGGACAATTGCACATATCCATATTGCAAAGGTGGTTGTCCCTAGTAGTATGCGCATACCCTATGCTGGTCCAGCACGCATTTTCCCCATCAAAGATGGAAATTCGGGCTGGGCGGTATGACGGTATATACCGTTACCGCGGAATAAAATGTCTACCGTTACAGATTTTTCTATTCCGTGTATACCGCGAAATGTAAATAAGTGGGCGTGGTTAACTTTGTGCATAGTGCTCCTGCACGTGAGAACGATCGAGAAGATGTACATAAGAGTAGTTGTGAGAGGAAAAACATGGAGAAAGATAAGCACGCTGGTGAAGAAGTCCCACAAACCAATCCTGAGCAGGAGGAGGAACTTGTTATGAAAAGAGGTGCGACATCGGTGGTATGGACGTGGTTCGGGTTTACAAAATCTGACAAAGAGCAGAAAAATGTTATTTGCAAACTGTGTCGCGCAAATGTTCCCACTAGCAGCGGTAGCACAAGTAACCTGTTTTATCATCTTAAAATTAAATGATGTCAAAGCCTACAATTGATTTACAGTTGATTTACCAGAATGACTTTTTTTTTTTTTTTACCTGATATATATCATTACCATGAAATAAAATTACTCATTCCGTGAAATAGATTTTTGCTCATACCACCCACCGCTAAAGGAAATTGTAGTGTCAGATGCCTCCAGCAAGATTGGAGAAGCTAGTGAAAAATACTGTCTTCTATTAAGAGCTGCCTACATATCGGACTGATTACATGAGACATTGGACACTTGGTTCTCACAGTCCTGTGCCAGGAGAATCTATAATTTTGAAGTAGATAGTACAGGTAAGGTGAAAACACCTACAGAATAGCAGAGCATTGGTTTGCTTGTGAACAGACAGATAACTCCCTGTCTGATGTGGTTCATGAACAAGGCAGAGACAGAAACAAGCTTTTTGTACCAGGATGTGTTGGTGCATTATTGGCCATAATGGATGTGGATGATGCAACAGTGCCTCTGGCAGACTGTGTAATCATTGTGTTGATACCCCAATTCAATCTAAAAAGATCATTGTTTCACCTGTTAATATTACTCACGGGCAAACCATGCCCACTAGCCTGTGGTCCAAGACAAGAGTTTTTGTAGACTCACAAGCCACTCTTGTGAGTCTGCATGCTGCAACTATGCGGCACTTAAAAGCAGGCAAGTGAGAAGTTTGTGCTAGGGGTTGCATAGACTAGCTGACTAGTCGCCTAATACATTCGCTAGTCAAGAAGGAAGAAGGCAACTATGGATCTGGTGCAGGCAGATGGTAAAGAAAGTATGCTAAATGTAATTTATTAGTAAAAAAAATTGCAAACTAGATGAAGCCTCAAATGCAATGTGAAAATGACTGCCAGCTGGCGGGTCACTGAGCAACTGTTTATGGAGCACAATAAAGGGGCTCCAGTGTCTAAAGGCAGGTTAGCCCAGTTGGGTAAAGGAAGTGATTATTCGAGATACTTGAACACAGATCCATAGGTGCATTCTTCCATTAAATGCCAACCAAAGAATGCTATGGATATCTCCTGGGCAGCACTAACAGGATGTCACCTCTGGATCAGTGAAGCAGGGACACGGCGTTCACTATCCACCTTTGCATCATTTTAAAGTTGCTTCAGCACAGCCCATGTGCTCTGTGGTGAGTTTGAGTGATTCCTAATCCTTCAATAAGACGGCAGAGTTAATAATTTTTAAGATTCTTATCCTCAATATCGGCACCATGAGTGATTTTCATCCTCAATAGGAAACAGTATTAACACTTTGAGTGTTTGTCAATAAAGTCGTCTCAATAAAGTATGGTATTTTCGCTGTTTATGAGCCCTGTCTGTACTAGTTGGATATGTATGTAACCCTGGTTCTATGATTGAGTGGAGGACCAACAGGGCTAACTGGTCACTCGGGGTGATGAAAATGGCCAGAGTATGAACAAGCTACTTGTCGCTGACAAGGAAATGAGCAAATGGGAAAACCAAAAGAAAAAAAAATGCTGCATAGTTAGTCATAGAACCATATGTGACATACTTTACTTGTTTAATCAAATAATAAATGAATCCCTCACCTGATAAAAGTAATCGGGCGCTGTTACTTTGTCTGGTCTCTCCGGTGTAGCGATGCCGCGTAGTGCAGCGGTAGATGTTCACCGCATCCTCTGACTGCACGTCCAGAATATACAAGGCCCCTGTGGATGTAACAAGAAATCTTGATCCTAAAAGAGAGAAGAAACGATATAGCAGAGAGAAAGAATCAATATAATGGTATTCAGTCACCTTAATGGGTCATTTAGTGTACACAGAGTCATAGAATATTTAAAGTACAACAGTGTGCTATTCAATCAAATTCAGTAAAGAGAAAGATGATTGGATGTATGTAAAATATTTATTTTATTCTCCTTGTTGAAGGCACAGGCCAACTTGGGGTTGGTGGTGAAGTACTGAGCTTTTGAACATGATCGTGCTGCTACTGAGCTGATGATTAAGCCAATGTTGTTCCCTCAAGCTTAAAGTGAGATGTATTAAAACACAACAACTTCTGTTATGTGAGCAGCATATAATGATAGAAAAATAGTTTGCTTTATACATTTTTTTCAATTCATCATGATTTTCCTGCATTTCCTCCATTCAGACCAATTGTGTAAAAGCCAATGCAGCTTGACATGGTTTGTTGATGCATGCAGTCTGACAAACACAGCTAGTGTCGTATAGGGTGTGAGGGTGAAGGAAGAGGAGGGGGAGAGAGGGAGAAAGGAGTCTGCAGCTATTGTAAGTAATGACCTACTTAGGAATGGGCGTTTAAGATTTGATATCCTAAGTGGGGTTTGGTTCCCAGTTTAAAGCTAGTTGTGTGAGAAACCATTACGATTACAACATTAAACCACACATGGAGACCATCAAGGAGAGGAGTGATTATCTTCACCCAAGTGACAGTATCCTCCAGATTCTTATTTCTAACCACGCAACAGCCATCAGTTTTATTATGTAAACCAATATTACACCAAGATGCTCAGTTGCAGTGTGAGCACATGAACGATTAACAATAACCAAAACAGGTCATAACGAAGACCAATACACCTAAATGCAAATGCCTCAAGAGCACTGGAATGCAGTGTAGCTGATTGAGGGAGTTTGGTAGCCAAATGTCTCTGAGATCTTTTTGTGAAAACAGTCTAAACTTTTTTTTTATGGCTATTGATTAATGCTAACTAACTGACAAACTGGACACTTTATGTGCCCAATGTTTTCTACACTGCCTGGTAAAGCACTATCACCTGGTAAGATACAAATTTCTAACCAATATTTGGCATTTTCATTTCCTTTATCTGTCTATTAAGAGCGTTTGGGAATTTCCAATTAGGTGAACATTCCTTTGCACATATCCTAGTTGGATTTCATCTTTCTCCTGGCTTCCAACTACACTGGAGCTCAGCATTAGAATGTCACTATCCACTATACTCGTGGTATTCCATTTAGCTTGTTTAGAGCTAATCAGAGCTAAATACCGGAGCCAGACGGCAGTTGTACAGGGGATAAGAAGGCTTGTCATTGCTAATTAAGATCATTAAACCTGAAACACCCCACCATAAGAACTCCAGACCAACTGACAAAGGCACAGTAATTTAGCTCTGGTCTTCAAGCACAAGACATTACATTATACAATGTTGTATATTTTACTGGTGTAAAATAAGTAAGAAAAGTAATCTGTGGAACATTTGTTTGATAATAGCATCACTAATCAAATTTAGTGTACAGTGTATAGTGAACCTATAACACACCAGGATGAACCAATATAATGGTGTATAGTATAGACCAGCGGTTAAGGGGAGTTCTTTAAAAAATAATAAATAACTAAAATAAAATAAAAGTTAGTAAAATTAATTTATTTCAAGGTTATTTAATGTCTGGATTATCTTTCAGAAGTACAGCATATAAATAATAATAATGTAATTAAACTGAAAATGTGAAAATTGGGATGCCTAAATTGCAAACAAAAGGACTCAACCAAGTTCTAAAAAATGTAATACAGATAAATCAATCATTCTTTTAGAAAGCATTTTGAAATTTTGAAATTTACATTTTACAAGAAAGATTAAATGATTCCGTTATCTTGCATTTGTCTAGTATTACCTGTCTACAAAGTTTTCATTTCATTTATTCATGCCAAAATATGCATAACATAAAGTATTTAAAGTTTAGAAATTATATTTACATGTGCATCTGAGTTTTCACAACTATACATGAACTATAAAGATAAGCTGCTCTGACTCAGATTGCTTATTTGTAAGAGATTTTAACGATCAAATAAAAGTGCTTTTATGTATCTATGTTTAATATATTAGGTTATGGGAGGTTATGTTATCTTATGTCAAAAATCAACTCAAGATCTCACATTTATAGCAAATAATCAAGTAAATGAAAGCGATATCAGAGAATCTACAATATACAGTTGCAATCAAAATTATTCAACCCCCATTGCAAATCAGGTTTATTGTCAAAATTTACAGACTTTCAGCTGTTTGCAGAGAGAGAGAGAGAGAGAGAGAGAGAGAGAGAGAGAGAGAGAGAGAGAGAGAGAGAGAGAGATGTTTTCATTAAAAGAAGCACAACTTTGGATTTTAAATGCAAAAAGTACATGTAAAATAGAATACTGTGTTTGCATGGTGCAGTCATATATTCAGTTCTGTTCTAATCAGAAGTCAGATATTTCTAAGCCTTAAAATATCTGAAACATGCTCTGAGGCTGATCTAAATGCATTGCAGTGACTCAACTCATTCCACCCTCCTGAAATACTGAACATAAAATTCTGGCATAACGATAGCTCGAAGGCTAGTAAGCATAGAAAAATACTTGAATTTTGTATTGTTATGCACAAATTGACTGAGTCATAAAGATTATCCTATGGTCGTCCCAGCACTAATTCCCACTATGATTATATTGAACATCATAATCATAATCCACACTTAGTACTGTATGCATTTTCTCTTTACAGCTGTATACTGTAATGTCACCCAAAAGAGGTTCATATTTCTTGAGTTTTTTCTTCATGTCATCTCAGGCAGTGTTTCCTCACCTCTACTGGGCCTCTCCGCACACAGCAAGTTTCTGTTCCTCCTCGCAAAGTATCAAAATATCATACTTTTGTATTATTTAGTGTCAGCCTTAGTATTCCATGTTTCCATCTGGTTGTGTTTTGACCCCAGCTACAGACCTTGATGATGATTCTTGGATCATCCTTATTAAAACACAAGCTGAGTTTACACACTTAGGTCCTGCATCCCACTTCTGAATATTACACTGGCTTGCTCATTAGGGATCTAGATCTACATCCAGATTTCTGTAAATCTGCTTTGTGATCAAGTGTATTGTTAAAAGCGCTGTACATATAAAAACAGTGCACCGCCATTTAGAGTATAATGTCTGGTGTGTCTGTTAGTAAGTTTCTGATCCAGAATTCTGACTTCAACTGCATATTTCCACTGCAAATTGGAGGTCTTTTTTTTTTGTTTGTTTGTTTTTGTTTTAGTTCAGTATAGCATATAATTACAACTGGTTTGTAACTAATCCATAGCAAAACAATCTATTGAAATGAGAGTCCAGCTCCAAAATGGCTGTTATACATGCATCAAGAAACTGAGACTATGGCGCCCAACTGTGTCACATGTCCGCATATAGCAATGCTGCAGGACATAAAATAATATCTAGAATGTCTGTGAGCAGTAGCAAGATGCCAGTGAGTGATAGGCCTGCCTATAGTGAGTGACACTGGATCCAGAGGCCCAGGCTTTTAATAAGGTCTTATGCCAGTAATTACGCTGACAATTCGATCAGCTCAGCCTGAGTATCTGCATCCCAGGCTGATCGAGAGAGCGAATTAACGCTGATGTAATGAGTACCATTTGTCACTATTAGAGTGATGTGTTGACAGCAGCGTACATCATCATGGCAACCGTGGGTAACCCTGAACCCCTAACAAATACAGAACAATCCAATCACTTATAATGTAAAGCAAAGACATATATATATATATATATATATATATATATATATATATATATATATATATATATATATATATATATATATATATATATATAATCATCTACATCACTCTGAAGCTTAAAGAATGAGGACTAGGAAATGTATTTTAAAAGAATGCATACCCATATAACATATAATATCCCATTTTACATATATCCTGGTACCTAGTTACTTTAGATGATAACAGGGAAAGAATAAAACATGACAAGGAATGCTGCTATAGGAAAATAATCAGTGACGAGATGTAGTCTCATGTGAAGTGGAGTTACTGTTACCGAAGTTGATTATTTTCCAATAGAAACATGTCATAATGTGTTTTTCCCTATTATACTACAGCAATGTTTTTTATTTATTAAAGAATGACATCATACTCTGTAACTGTTTACAGTCACATTGAAGTTGAAGTTACGTCTTCGATGCAAGTCAGTTCCTGTTATCGCTTACGTTATAGCAGCTATAAACCCTCACTAGCCTCTATTTTTTTTTCTATCTGAGACAAACACTGTGCAAACACTGGAGACTCCTTCCATAAATGTTACACAAACGTCTTCTTAAACCATAACAAATATAAGTTTTTCTTTGTGAACTATAAATATAAATTTGTTATATTATTAAGTTTGTACACCTTCTGTGAAGAAAATCACGATATGGTAATATCATAATATTATGCCTAACATTAATATTTACAATTCTTTATTATTTTTATTTGACCACAAATCAAAATAATATTTATTACAAATTATTTGATCATTTTACATGTCTTAGGTAACACAAGCTCCTCCACCTTTAACTTGCCATCAGCACTGGTTCATTTAAGGCTTTAACACACAGGACAAATCACAAATGGCTTTAAATTCACTATACACATGTTAGGCTCTTCCCCTCCGCGCTGCTCGCTGAGGCTAGCGAGTAGCGCACTTCCGCATTCCCCTCACACTGAGCCCAGCGAGTAGCACATTTCCCCATTCACAAACTCACTTGGACTTTTCCCTCGTGCTGCTCACTGAGGACAGCGAGTAGCGCAATCCCCCATTCACAGCCTTTCGCTTTGTTTACTTCACCATGTTCTTCACTGTTTTGGTTTACGTCTTGTCTCTGCCCCGTTTGCTTATTGGTTCTTTGTTTTTGGTTCATGTCATGTCTCCGCCCATTTGTTCATTGGTTCTCTGTTTTAGGTTTCATTACGAGTTTCAGGTGTTTTGTGTTTTCCCTTGTTTCGTTTATGTTACTTAAACCCTTTCGTTTCGCCGCCTCGGCGCGGAGTATTGAATGAATGTATGTTCCTTTGCGTTTGCACTCACCTCGCGTTTCCTGGACTGTGGATTATTGCCTCGCTATTCTGTGGATTATTGCCTCGCTATTCTGTGGATTATTGCCTCGCTATTTTGTGGAATTATTGCCTTGTTATTTTGTGGATTTCTCCCTTGCTATTTTTGGATTATTGTCTTGCCTTTTTGTGTGGATTACTGCCTCGCTCTTTTTGGATTACTGTTTGAATGTTTGCTTCCCGTGCTTTTGTGTTCCTTTACTTTTGGTTATTCCCTAATAAAGTGACCGTTTCCCCAGCGTTTGCATGCAGCCCTCCTGTGTACTTCGTAACAATACAGTACTGTATGATCACTAGATAGACTGTAACAATTATGTTATCTAGTGACATTATGCTTAATAGAACATGACTGGAGTGTGTTGGAAATTCTAACATGCTAATATCACTTTTAGTAAAATTTGTTTGTTTTGTGTATATAGTTATAAATTGTACACAGTCAGAATGAATGTATAGCAGGCATTTATTTTGAAGCCCTTCCACTACGTTGGGGTACACAGCCATTTGGCCAATTTTTGCACATATTTAATCTATACATAAATATTATGAACATTCAAAAAGTATACACACAGGGTGCATATGAGCCTGAAAATATCTGAGTTTGGCCAGCCTGAGATGGAGGCAGTATGACAGGAGGAACAAGGACAGAAGGAAAATGGAGGGGGAAAATGAGAAAAAAAAAAGATAGCGAGTACAAGAGCATGAGAGAAAATGAGAGAGAGTAATCAAACGGCACACAAGACTTCGTTATGCTGCAACTCGTTAAACTATACCGCTGCCTGGAGGCCATGTCCATCTTACCAGCACTTTTCCTGTCTGTCTGACAAGAGCTTGGTTATTTTCAGCATGGCCATGCACCTCAATACTTGATTGGAGCAATCATATGCCCGGGCACTCTATCTGCCTTTTGTTGCGCTCCTGCTATCTCACAAAACCACGTGTGCTAGACGAGAACTGGGGTCACCCTGGAGGGGAACTCGCATCAGCAGCACTGTCTAATGGTCTGATACATGCTCTGTGTACAAATGATTCTTAATTGCGATTTTCTTTTAATACGTCTTTACATGAAATCACCCTATTTAAGTATAAGACAAAGAGAAACAAATGGTCTTAAGTGAAAACAGGGCCACTGTGAGTGTAGAACTCATTAAGCAATGGTAAACCTAAACAGATATGATTTTTCCTTGCTCATGAGTTACCATTAAAAAAGTCACAATAAACAATTTAATCATCCAGACTCGATAGCCTAAACATGAACAGGAAAATGAGCAATTCCACCATTTCAGATTTAAGAATAGTAAGGAAGGGTGTAATAATTTGCTCGTCATTACATGTTCCTCCACTTTGTTTCAATCTTTTACCCCTTCATTATCCATGCTCTTTGACCATACTGCTTTTTAAAAAAAGCCTAAGGAGAGTTGTAAAGGAAAACAGAAAATTCCTGTCGGGTCACATAATCCAAGAGAGATGTAAAACTGTATGACGTACGACATTAACAAAAGGTCAGAGGCAGAATCATATATTAACTGTAATGAGACAGTCATTCTCTCTTTGTGGGATAAAAAAAAATCTGAAAGAAGATGTATTCGTATAGGGACTACTGATTTTTAATAGTTTCACATCTTTATTTAAGCAGGATATACACCTATTATCCATAACATTAAAACCACTGATAGGTGACGTGAATAACATTGATCATCTCGTTACAATGGCACCTGTCGAGGGGTGGAATATATTAGGCAGCAAGTGAACAGTCAGCTCTTGAAGTTGATGTGTTGGAAGCAAGAAAAAATGGGCAAGTGTAAGGATCTGAGCGACTTTGACTTTTGGCCTCAAAGTCTCCAAATTCCCCCAGATCTCAATCTGATTGAGCATCTGTGGGATGTGCTGGACAAACAAGTCCGATCAATGGAGGCTCCACCTTGCAACTTACAGGACTTAAAGGATCTGCTGCTAACCGTCTTGGTGCCAGATACCACAGCACACCTTCAGAGGTCTTGTGGAGTCCATGCCTTGACGGGTCAGAGCTGTTTTGGTGGTACAAGGGGGACCTACACAATATTAGGCAGGTGGTTGTAATGTTATGGTTGATCGGTGTAATCAAGTCATACTCGATAAATAAGTATATATACCTGATAATTAAGTATATATATATATATATATATATATATATATATATATATATATATATATATATATATATATATATATATATATATATATATACAGTGCCCTCCACTAATATTGGCACCCTTGGTAAATATGAGCAAAGAAGGCTATGAAAAATTGTCTTTTTTCCCTTTAATTCACAAAAATACTCTACTCTCATGGATATCATCAAACAACTGCAAACAAAACACAGGTTTATCCAAAAAAAAAAAAAAACTTTGGCAAATATAGGTGTGCAACAATTATTGGCACCCTTTTAGTCAATACTTTGTGCTACCTCCCTTTGCCATGATAACAGCTCTGAGTTTTCTCCTATAATGCCTGATGAGGTTGGAGAATACATGGCAAGGGATCTGAGACCATTCCTCCATACAGAATCTCTCCGGATCCTTCAAATTTCGAGGTCCACGCTGGTGGACTCTCATCTTCAGTTCACCCCACAGGTGGGTTTCTGTGGGTTTCAAGTCAGGGGACTGGGATGGCCAGGGCAGGACCTTGATTTTGTGGTCAGTAAACCATTTGTGTTGATTTTGATGCATGTTTTGGACCATTGTCCTGCTGGAAGATCCAACTACGGACCATTTTAAGCTTTCTGGCAGAGGCAGTCAGGTTTTCATTTAATATCTGTTGATATTTGATAGAGTCCATGATGCCATGTATCCTAACAAAATGTCCAGGTCCTCTGGCAGATAAACAGCCACAAAACATTAAAGAGCCACCACCATATTTAAACGTGGGCATGAGGTACTTTTCCATATGGCTACCTCTCTGTGTGCACCAAAACCACCTCTGGTGTTTATTACCAAAAAGCTCTATTTTGTTTTCATCTGACCAAAGAACCCGATCCCATTTGAAGTTCCAGTAGTGTCTGGCAAACTGAAGATGCTTGAGTTTGTTTTTGTATGAGAATAGAGAGTAGGGTGTATTTTTTCTTGAAACCCTTCCAAACAACTTGTGGTAATGTAGGTGACTTCGGATTGTAGTTTTGGAGACATTCTGACCCCAAGACACAACTTAACTTCTGCAATTCTCCAGCTGTGATCCTTGGAGATTTTTTTGCCACTCGAACCATCCTCTTCACAGTGCGTTGAGACAATATAGACACACGTCCAATTCCAGGTTGATTCATAACATTTCCAGTTGACTGGAACTTCTTAATTATTGCCCTGATGGTGGAAATGGGCATTATCAATGCTTGTGCTATTTTCTTATAGACACTTCCCATTTTGTGAAGCTCAACAACCTTTTGCTGCGCATCACAGCTATATTCCTTGGTCTTACCCATTGTTATGAATGACTAAGGGAATTTGGTCTATGTGCTACCTCATATTTATACCCCTGTGAAACAGGAAGTCATGGTTGAACAATTTCCTGTACCTAGTCACCCAGGGGTACTAAAAAAATGTAAAATATCAGTGGGAATATACTTCAAATATATTTTTCTCATATGAATTCATAGGGCTGCCAATAATTGTTGCACACCTATATTTAACAAAGTTTTTTTTATATATATATAAACCTGTGTTGTGTTTGAAATTGTTTGATATCCATGAGTGCAGAGAATTTTTGTGATTTTTTTTAACAAAAGATCAAAAGGTTAAATAATAAAGACAATTTTAACATATTTACCAAGGGTGCCAATATTAGTCAATATTAGTGGAAGGCACTGTATATACAGGTGCATCTCAATAAATTAGAATGTCGTGGAAAAGTTCATTTATTTCAGTAATTCAACTCAAATTGTGAAACTCGTGTATTAAATAAATTCAATGCCACAGACTGAAGTAGTTTAAGTCTTTGGTTCTTTTGTGATGATTTTGGCTCACATTTAACAAAAACCCACCAATTCACTATCTCAACAAATTAGAATATGGTGACATGCCAATCAGCTAATCAACTCAAAACACTTGCAAAGGTTTCCTGAGCCTTCAAAATGGTCTCTCAGTTTGGTTCACTAGGTAAGCCACAAACATTCACTGCCAAAGAAGCTGGCTGTTCACAGAGTGCTGTATCCAAGCATGTTAACAGAAAGTTGAGTGGAAGGAAAAATTGTGGAAGAAAAAGATGCACAACCAACTGAGAGAACCACAGCCTTATGAGGATTGTCAAGCAAAATCGATTCAAGAATTTGAGTGAACTTCACAAGGAATGGACTGAGGCTGGGGTCAAGGCATCAAGAGCCACCACACACAGACGTGCCAAGGAATTTGGCTACAGTTGTCGTATTCCTCTTGTTAAGCCACTCCTGAACCACAGACAACATCAGAGGCGTCTTATCTGGGCTAAGGAGAAGAAGAACTGGACTGTTGCCCAGTGGTCCAAAGTCCTCTTTTCAGATGAGAGCAAGTTTTGTATTTCATTTGGAAACCAAGGTCCTAGAGTCTGGAGGAAGGGTGGAGAAGCTCATAGCCCAAGTTGCTTGAAGTCCAGTGTTAAGTTTCCACAGTCTGTGATGATTTGGGGTGCAATGTCATCTGCTTGTGTTGGTCCATTGTGTTTTTTGAAAACCAAAGTCACTGTACCCGTTTACCAAGAAATTTTGGAGCACTTCATGCTTCCTTCTGCTGACCAGCTTTTTGAAGATGCTGATTTCATTTTCCAGCAGGATTTGGCACCTGCCCACACTGCCAAAAGCACCAAAAGTTGGTTAAATGACCATGGTGTTGGTGTGCTTGACTGGCCAGCAAACTCACCACACCTGAACCCCATAGAGAATCTATGGGGTATTGTCAAGAGGAAAATGAGAAACAAGAGACCAAAAAATGCAGATGAGCTGAAGGCCACTGTCAAAGAAACCTGGGCTTCCATACCACCTCAGCAGTGCCACAAACTGATCACCTCCATGCCACGCCAAATTGAGGCAGTAATTAAAGCAAAAGGAGCCCCTACCAAGTATTGAGTACATGTACAGTAAATGAACATACTTTCCAGAAGGCCAACAATTCACTAAAAATGTTTTTTTTATTGGTCTTATGAAGTATTCTAATTTGGTGAGATAGTGAATTGGTGGGTTTTTGTTAAATGTGAGCCAAAATCATCACAATTAAAAGAACCAAAGACTTAAACTACTTCAGTCTGTGTGCATTGAATTTATTTATTACACGAGTTTCACAATTTGAGTTGAATTACTGAAATAAACGAACTTTTCCACGACATTCTAATTTATTGAGATGCACCTGTATATATACACACACACACACACACACACACACACACAATTCACACAACAGTCACTAGAGTTTACACAGAATGGTGCATAAAACAAAAAACAATGAGCAGCAGTTCTGTTTATGGTGGGAAAATGCACTTGCCAAAAATGTACATTTTAGATCCATTAATTGCCCTGAAAAAATTTGTTTTCTGTGAGGCATACCATATTTTGTTTACATTTGTAGAAATCAAAATCTGCCATTATTAAAGTTACTATATTTATCATTGAGTTCTTATCATTCAAGTTTTTATATTTATTATCGAGTTCTTATAGTTAATGCATCTAATAATGTACCTATTAATTATTAGTTATATAGTTTGACCAGTCACTGAATAGGTTTAATCCAAACTACAGTAACTCATCATCAACATAAGGTATGTGTTTAATACTGTTTTAAACACAATGTGATGTTTTTTTTAGCTCCTGAAACAATACTTGATATTGTTATTGAAATCAAAATTACCATATTTGACAATCCTACTAGAGAACCTGAAGAGAAGTGCCAGAATGATATTTATGCATTAAGTAAATTCTCTTGAATGATAGTTAAAGAAATCCATGCTTTCCATTTCCATTTCCATTTTGATTAGAAATTATATATACCATATAACACCTTCCTCCTCTTGGTCTTTTATTTGAAATTATATCCTTTTCACAAGCGTGTGTTTCCTGATGAGATTATGTCAATACTAGAGAAGTGAAGCATATCCTGCCTACGTCCAGGCAAAAAAACAGAAGATGCACCATACCTTCCTTAAAAATGCTCTGTCTCTCTCTTCATATGTTTTTCTTTGTGAATGTCATATCTGCCTCATATTGTTTTTCTTCTCTCATCTCCCTCTCCCTCTTTGTGTGTGTGTGTGTGTGTGTGTGAGTGTGTGTGTCTGCTTGTGGCAGGGACGCTGCTGATAAAGGCAGCTATTTGCTCAGGCTTGGCCCACGTGGCGCATAATTTTTAACCTCAATTTCCTCATATGAATGGAAGCCCCTAACACACACCCACACCACTACTATCACTGTGTACTCCTTTTGCCTTTTAATTGGCCTGTGTTACTTAGATTCAAGCCACAAAATCACTCATGTTGACATGGCTACAATGCCCAGATTGGCCTTTATTTGGCTTGATACCAGCTAGTAAAATTATAAAAAATAATAAAAACAGTTATTTTTTTCCCCTAAGAACTGACTTTACATCCTGACACCAATCACGAGAAGAAATAAGAAGGGAAAAAAGGACTACGAACAAAATTAGAACAATTTGGATGGGGGGGTGGCTTAGTGGTTAGCCTTGCACCTCTGGGACTGGGGGTTCGAATCCTGCTTCCGCATGTTCTCCCTGTGCTTCAGGGGCTTCCTCTGGGTACTCCGGTTTCCTCCCTTAGTCCAATGACATGCGTTGTAGGCCTATTTGGCATCTCCAAATTGTCTGTAGTGTATGAATGTGTGTGTGATTGTGCCCTATAATGGGTTGGCACCCCGTCCAGGGTGTCCCCCACCTTGTACCCTGAGCTCCCTGGGATAGGCTCCAGGCTCCTCCACAACCCTGTGTAGGATAAGCGGTATGGAAAATGGATGGATGGATTTTTAATTTACCTTTTTAATCTTTAGTCTAAAACCTTGCAAGCTAAGTGTGATTTCCTCACACAGTGAAGTCAGGCTTTGTTGAATATCCAAGTGCCATAATAAAAAGGATATCCATAATCAGTTTAGTTTGTAATCAGATATTGGCTTTCAAAAATGAAATCTTTAAATGCAATTTTCTCC